>CM039511.1:36751547-37002968 GCA_022432975.1 Begonia masoniana
ACAGTAACCAAATGAACAAAACCTTTTTTTTAAACCGCAAACCTGAAATGAAGGGCCGTTCCTGTTATTTTTTTATTTTTTTAACATCAACACTAATGAAATCAAGTATCCTTCAATGAGCAGTCCCCCAATGAAAGTCATTTTTTTTTTTTTATTTTTTTTTTTTTTTTTTTTTTTTTTTTTTTTTTTTTTTTTTTATGCCAACACCTCAAAGTCTAAGGTGTCAATTGATAAAATTAAAAATTTAAGATATCAGTTGAAAATTTCCTCATATTTTAGGGTCTATTTTAATATTTACCCAACTATAAAACTTTCACATTATCTTCCACGTCATCAATCTATGCATGAGACATCTTCTTTATGATTGGTGGAAATAACTTCTTCCTGGATAATACAACCCTTTCGAGAAAGAGGAAGCCATGAGAATTATCATTTTCCAATCTGACATTTGAGCCAACGATCCCTTGGCAGCTGCTACAGAATCATCCATGCTTTACTGCATGAAATCAAGCACAGTACATCCGAGCTCAATATTGTTCTTCATCGGCTCACTCTGTGCGACAGTATGATGTGTTAAGGTAAAGACGACCTAACATTCTGTTAATTGTGAGACATATCAGTGACGATGCAAAATCTCATATCATTTAAGAGAATGCAAAATGAATTATTATAAACAGAGTTCTCTTCTCTATATAGTACAATGCAGTTTTAAACTAACCCCAAAAACAAATCTCTGCGGGTTTCAGTCCAACTAGACCATATTGTACCAGGAGCACTGCAGACTCAAAAAATGATATTAGAGACGAAACCTAACTGGAAGTGTGGTCGCCAGGGGACGTTGGTTCCTTAAGGGGGGAGATTGTGACAATTATCCTATAAAAGCAAAGATAATCTAATATTTTATTGATTGTGAGACCTATCTCATACCTGTCAGGGTGTACAATCTCACATCACTTGGAATAGTAATAAGTTAGTGATTTATAAATAGAGTTCTCATTCTAATTTAGTAACGTATTTTGAGTTAATCTTAAAAATAAATATATATAGGCTTCGGTTCAAAGTAGATAATATTGTGTTAAGAGCACGGAGAATTACACACTTTGTTCAGGCCGAAACTCCAAAAAACTAAAACCCAATCCTCTGTATTCCAGAGCCAATAGACGCGTTAAATGTGGAACCATGAATGCAAAACCTTTGAATACGTATAGCTCATGCGATGCAGTACCAACACAGTTAATGAGGAGAACTTTATAGACATACTAATTAATGGGAGTCCAACAATAAGTACCAAGGACTCACAAGTTGAACCATATTCAAGGTGTTTGAATTACAACAATATTTAGAGTTAGTCACCAATTGAGATATGTTTTATTTATTATATTCGATCATGCATTTCACAACGTTTCTAAATCTTATTTTGAAATATATCTCAAACACTCATGAAGTCTCATGTGCCAAAGCATGTAAGTTATTGTTACATATGCATATTTTTCTAGACGATTATTTTTGTGCATGCATTTTAATAGTACTTTACTTGTCAGTCTTGGGATACAGAGTTTGCTTGATCTACAAGTGAAGTGTTATAAGCCAGTTTAAGATGTTACGTCCCTATTTGAAAATATGCAAACCTTAAGTATAACATGGTAGATTGTTTCATTGAACGTGATTTTCATATTGATTTTATTTCTTTTATGAACGTGTTTTAACACTGGATATAACACTTGAAATGTAGTCAATGCGCCTCAAAAGAACACCTCTTTTTATGATTTTAATTAATTTTTTTAATTTAAATATTACATTATTATGATGTTTATGCTCGACATATGTGATTCTAACCTTAATTTTACTAATTAATTATTCCATTTCTATGTTTTCCACTTTCAAGCTACTTAATCTAATCAAGGTCGAACAGTCAAAACTCAAAAAAGTCGAATCAAGTGACCCCCTTTCAGATCTGTTACAGATAGGATATAAATTATAACGAAGTGAATACACAGATTTTTCCTTTTATTTTATCATTTGAAATAACACTTTGAGAGAAGGGAAGTGCATTTGGATAACAGAGGGAGATTCGAAGCTGCTAAATCCTACAAACCCTTCAAGAAGTGTGTCATTAATGGCAAAACTAGAATTGCTACCTCCTTCAACCGAACATTTAGTTTTGCAATCAAGAAATTCCTTTTTATGATTTGAATTGCTAAATTGACAAAATCAGCTTTTCCTAACTTTTCCACTATCCTTAGATTCTGGGTGTCTAATAAGCTACACAATCACAAATTCTCTCAACACCATCATCATCGACCTCCAACCAATCTTTCATTAACCAAATTCCATAAGAGCACACAACCACACATGTGAAATAGTTCACTGCTCAACATGAGCGACTATGATTGAAACTTTGTGCACGTGATATCATTCAAAAGTAGGTCTCATATCCACTTGTGACTTACCATACCTCTCTCTATATATGACTCATAAGTATGGTAAGTGAGAGAAACATTCATGCAACCAATGGAAAACAATGACATCTCTAGGCTAACCTCAGCAAAACAAGAAAAAAACATGTATATATTTTGTCAAAGTCGAAGAATAAGGCGTGGTGACCTATGTCATCTTAAACATTAGAGTGAAACAAAAATGGCTATGATAACAAACAATTTCAAAACAGAGGATCACTTATCTTGCTCTAGTTCCCTCAGCAAAAGTTCTTCAGCCTCCGCATCTAAGACTCTTTTTTTCCACTGCTTGATGACTCTTGGGTTTTTACTATACTTAATTGGCCCCCTTCTTTATTAGCAGCAGTGGCAGCCTTCGTTTCGTTGCAGAAGTTTATAAACTTGCTCAACTCCTGGTTTAATCATACAGCAGAATGTAAAGTTTATTAGCAATGAAAATGATCAATTTCTTTTTAAAGCATTAGATAATACCATCCGAACATTATCAAAGTTGAAATCACTTTCGAAAGTAAAACTAGCAATAACATCGACTCCCTAAAATTCTCATTGAAATAATCATGAAAATATAAATATATATATAAAAAAGATAAAGGGGACATTCACCACATGGCCCATACGACTAACATCTTCCCTCGCGACAAATTTATAGAATAAGTGTGAAAAGAATTAATTCAGAGTCCAATCTAATAAATACCAGCCTTCACATTCACTTGATTTTCGAAGGAACTCAAAATAATAACAGGTATAATTTTAAATCCAACTGAGGTATTACTTTTTACTAGAGCTACTGAAAAGAAGCCACACAAACAATACATAAAAAATTAACACAGTTACCAAAGGATTCAACAACTTTGCATAATCTAACATCGTGCTGCGACTCCAAAATTGTAATTCTAATTTCTACAGCATAACATCAGCTAACACGTTAAAATGCAGCAGAGTCTGAGACCATTTGAAATATTCTGTCTAAAACGAATAACTTACATCGTCGTTAATCAAAGAAATTAAATCAATACTACACGTAATTTCAAACATTCAAATTTGGTAAGTATGGAGAGTAGAGGAGCATACACGATCTGTTTCCATCTCCTTCGTCATCTTATGCGGCTTCACGAATCTCTTCCCTGGAAAGAGAAAAAAAATCGATCGATAAACAAATAAAGAAGAAGACGGATTACAACACAAAGGAAAGGGAGAGGTAAAAATACCTTTGCGAATTGGAGGACGCTTTCCATGACGATTGGGAGGAACAGTTTTCCGCTTCTGCTGGCCTTTGAATAAGTTAGCCTTCTGTGTCATCTTCTCTCCCAAGTTATTTTTCCTTAGGGCTAGGGTTTAAGCTGCTCTTCTAGTTTTTATAGACCAGAATTTTTTATGTTATAAAAATAACAATAAAATATTAATAATTAAAAAGAATTATGCTATAAAATAAAAATTTATCTCAAAATATAAAGGGTCTGTTTAAAAAAAACCAAGAAGTATGGGTTTTGTTGAAAAAAACCAAAAAGTTTACTATTTACCAAAAAAAACTATAAACTATCAAAATTAGGCAAAAAAACCCAATATTGGCTGACCTTTGGGTGGACATTCACGTGGAGGCCGACCGGTCTGATCAGACCGGCCTAATGTTTTTAAAGAAAATAATATAGAGGTCGGCTGGTTCAATCGAACCGGCCGGCCTCTCGAATTTTTTATTGAAGATAATCAAACGACAAAACCCGCCATGCCACGAGTTTTGTCGTTTTGATATAGAGGCCGACCGGTCTGATAGGACTGGCCGGTCCCCCGACCCCTATAAAAAAAACCAACACCTTCCTTCAAACTCACACCTCTAAAAATCTCTCTAATACTCTCTCTCAGCTATTTTCTTGATCCGGCGATATTTCTCTTCGTTCCGAACAAAGGATATAAATTTAATTTTTTTTATATATTATATTTATTTATTATTTACGATGTTTATGTATTAAAATTTTTTTTTGTTATTGTGTCATTATAAATATTTAAACTATTTAACCTTTTTTTTGCAGGTAAATTATTTATTTTTGTAGTAGTATAATTGTACTGTTTAAGTAAATTCTGTCTGAGGAAACTGAAATTTAAGTGGGACTATTTGTGGCCCCTCCAGCCTTTCCTATGAACTTACTTGGAAAGGTAATTCTGTGTAAAGAAATTGTCCAGTACAATCTTTCTTGGGAATTATCCTGATTAGTACTCTCCACGTTATATAGTTGTTTTCTCACTGTTTTATCCTTTCCCAACAAGTGGTATCATAACATATTTATTTAACATATTTTTGCTACGTGAACTTGATAGTATCTCGCCATGGGATTTTAGAATATTTATATTAATTTAACATATTTTATCATCATATTAATATAAATTTTTAATATTAATGATACATGTTATAGATCCCTAAATTTTAATTTTATTGCATTTTAATAAATTTTTTTGCTCTCACGATATTTTTCT
Organism: Begonia masoniana; assembly: GCA_022432975.1. Classification (NCBI taxonomy): domain Eukaryota; kingdom Viridiplantae; phylum Streptophyta; class Magnoliopsida; order Cucurbitales; family Begoniaceae; genus Begonia; species Begonia masoniana. Next base: position 36,756,473 of record CM039511.1, read on the forward strand.
ATATTAGCGACGACGATGAATTCAGATTCAAGTATATCGGTTGATTTAAACGACTTAGCAGATTTTGATGCTGATAACGATTGGATGGCGGATGCTGCACCTGCATATGGTGAGGTACAAGTATTCGATCAATTAGATGAAAATGAAGAAATAGAGTTGTATGCAACCTTCAGAATTCTGAACGATGAGCTTCGAATACCGGTCAGCTCGGATGACGAGAAGGTGAAAAACAGACCGGTAAGTGCACAAATATCAAGTGGAGGATTATTTTTGGGTAAACAATATTGTTCGTTAACAGATATCAAGGAAGAAATAGTTCAATATTCTTTAAAAAATAGTTATGATATAAGGTTCACCAAAATTGACTGCAGTCGACCTACGGCTGTTGGCGAAGCTGGATGTCAGTGGCAACTATATGTTGCGAAGATGCAAAACGAGCTTACTTTTCATATATCGACCTTTACCAACGTTCACACCTGTTCAAGCAAATAGAGAATCGAAACGCTAGAGTAAAATGGGTGGTACTTGGATAGGTTCAAAAATCACCCTACATGAAAAATCTCTTCTATTATCGAGATAATGAAGAGGGATTATATGGTTGATATTTCAACCAATATTGCCACAAGAGCAACAAGTGTAATGCCCCCGAACCCACCCGGTCTCGGTGCGCTACTTGGCTCACACTTACCATGTTTAAAACGTAATTTAAAATCATTTTAGATAAATTTTTGACTTGATTTTTGGGTTTTTTGAACCTTCAAAAATGGTTGGAAAACGTGCGTGAAATACGTGCCAAACGTGTCGGAAAAGATTGGGTTAAAACTGTAACACCCGGCTTTACGGGATTTGAATTATTCCAATATAAACGGCATTTTTGTAAATACATCAAACTAAGTCCGTTTTGCAAACGAAAAGTTTTAACGGAGCCCTAATAATAAATTGGAATTTATGGTGAAATATGAAAAGTTGGAGAAAGCGAATCGTTAGTTAAATAACGAGATACGTGGAGGAATAAATAGAAAATCATAAGGAAGGGCAAAAGAGTAATTTTACAAACCAAAATTATAATAAAGTCACAAAACTCTCTTTCTCCTCACACCTACGCGATTCTCTCTACATTCTTCCCCTCCTTCGCGCGACGTTTTCTCTCCTCCCTCGTGCGTTCCTCTTCTGGCGACGATTCTTCTTCTCCGACAACTCAACTCTTCATGTTTCCTTCTCCTTCCTCGACTTTAGGTATGAATCTATAGTTTTGGAACGTTAGATTTCAATTTCTATGGTTTAAAACGGTTAGGGTTCGTTAGGGTTTTCGTTGAAAACGTGAAATAGATTTTGAGATCGATAGGTTAACCATATTTATGGCTCTAAGGGGCGTATTTATGGTTGTTGGTAGGAGTTAGTTGAATTAATGAGGGTTATTAAGGTTTTGGGTGGTTGGAAGTTTTAAAAAAACTCCATTAATGGAGGTTTGGAAATTCACGAGCACGAGTTGCTCGGTAAAATGCCTAAAAGAGGTGTTTTAGAGTTTAGGAGATTTTCTTTAGCTAGGAGTTTGTGATTTTCTAAACTCGGTAGTTTAGAATTGATTTAAATGACGAATGTTGTGCATTGCCTTAGGTAAACAACGCTCGTGGACGGAGCTCGGTGTGCAACGAACGCGAGGTAAGTCTATGTGATTTGTTTGGCCGATTAGCCTACACCATAAGACTATGTCGATCGAGGAATTGGAGATGTTTGTTGTGTTGGGTAACTAGAACGGGTAGTTAGTTTTATATTTAGTTAGGTTGTTAATTGTTAAGTTTATGGTTCGTATGTTTCTATTTGTTTATATTTCGTTCATGGCATAATAATTGTTCGCGCATCATTGTTTTTGAAAAGAGCATGAAAAAGAATTTCTATGCATGTTTTTACAAAACGAAAAGGTAAATGAATGTAATGATGGTCACGTCGACGGCGGTGGTACAGACATGGCTGTCGGATGAAGCATGTTTTCCCCCCGGTTAGATACGAGGAGCTATCCAATCATCGGATGTGCCGCTCCTATCTAGCGAGAGAGAAGCCCTGGTGACGTAAATGAAATGAATAGCGAAAAGGTAGGACGCATGATTTATGAATTGTACATGCATAGCATTAGCATTCACGTGCATTCACTTAGATTTACTGAGCCTCTAGCTCACATGTTTAATTCTATGGTGTAGGTGATTTTGAGACAGGTGAGGAAGACGTCCCTCCGCCTGAAGTATGAGCACATTGAAGGAGGATGGCCCGTAGGAGTGCGCTGACAGCCGGTGCGTGATTTTGACCCGTGGGGACGTAGGTAAATGTTTTGGGGAATTGATAGATAGGGTATAGGAAATTGTATAGTTAAACATTTTAGGATGCTTGGATCTAGATAGATAATATATAGTGTTTTTGGAAAATTGAAACTATTTTGTAATGTTTTGATATTTCCAAATAGGAGGTAATGTTAAACTTTTAAACGGAACCACGCGGTTCGTTTTTATGAAATCTGGTTATATTTTAAATGTGTTTCAAGTCGGTTTTGGGTGAGGTTACGGAGAACGTATGAGCATTGAGCAAGTTTATGTGAAATGTATAATTGTGATGTAGATAGAATTATAGAGAAGAAATTGTGAAATTGTGTTGAGGATGGTGATTATGCATGGAAAGGAAGTAAGGGATGAAAGGACAAATAAAAAAAAGGGAGGGATGAAATGAGATTAGTCAGTAAGGACTTAGTATTCCGTGTAAAGCTGAAGAACGTCGAGAATAACGGATAAGAAGGGAAGAAAAGTCTCACACATAAATTTTATGAGTAAACTCAGTGGAAGGTTAGAATCTGAGTTCTATACCGTAAGTGGATAAGATTTGAGGAATTATAGAGTTCGAAAGAAAGGAACAGAAATTTAGCTTCGAAAAGTGTTTGAGTGCGTAGGGATACGCGATAACATGTCATGATTCTTTGAAGGTAAAAGATATGAGGGATAAGTGAAAAATTAGCTTGAGGAAACGTTAGAGTTGAAATTTATATAGACGAGTTTGAGAGTTTAGTGATGAATGTGTAAGTATGCAAATGCAACATAAGAACATAAGAACGTAAGAGTATGGAACTATAAAAATCATAGCTGGGAAAATTAAAACTTGAAGTTGTAGGAAATTTTCATTGCTCGTTAGGTTATAAGGGGTACTCGGTAGAGGATTGGGCACTAATGTAATTGAGATTTAGCGTGACACCTCAAGATTTAGAGAGCAAGTAAGTTAAGGAGTTAAATTATGAGGAGGGTTCAGTAAGGATGGAACATCTCGAGTGAAGTGCAGAAAATTACAATTGCACAGGAATGATTAAGGGAGTGCACTTAGAAGTAAGGGTTCATGAGGGACTATGTGCATTGAGCTCAGGAAACAATTTGAGTTAAGAACTAAGTTAGAGGGATGGAAGAGTCCTTGTTAAACTCTTGGAGATGCAGAGAAGTTTGAGGGTGTAAATAATAGACGCTTAGGTGAAATATAAGAGATGAGCTTGAAATGAGTAGGTTAAGGAAATGTAAGACTTCGAAGAAAGATTGAAGACATAGGAACTTGTCCAGACCATAGAGTAGTCGATGTTTAGCATAGCAACCCGAGAGTTAGGTGAGTAGAAGAGAATTAAACTTTGAGGATTTAGAGTAAGTAGGTTATTTATCAAGTTCTTGGGGTTACAGTATTGAGGTAGTTAGATAAGTATTTGTTGAATATTAGATTAAATGAACATTAGGTGAAATTGAAAACTTGGAGATGTTGGAGATGTTGGAGATGTAGGACTGATCATTATCGGAGAAGTGTTTAAGGGCACCCGATAGATGTGTAGGACCGTAACATAGTAGAGATTCGACATAGCAACCTACATGGTAAGAGGATAGAGTTGAAATGGAAAAGTGGAAGAATCACTAAGGAAGGTATGCAAATTTTGAGGACAAAATTTTTGTAAGGAGGGTGGATTGTAACACCCGAAAAATTCCTATAACGTACATAGCCTTAGGTTAGACGTGTTAGGAGAGTTTAATTATTCAAGATTAATGTTGTGCATTGAAGTGGAAGAAAAAGGGAAGAAATGTGGTTGACAATTCAAAACTAAAGTGTGTTGAAAAGTCAAAAGACTTAACAACCAATGGGAATTTTTTTGTAAAGTGAAATAAATGGAAGAAAAGGTGGATTAGGAATGCATTTCACGTTGGAAGAAAAAGGAGAAAAGAGAGGGTTCAATTCACAAATTTAGAAAGTTGTGGGGAGGGAAATTAAAAGAGAATGAAGTTGTGGTTAAAAAGACAAAATTGAACAAAAGTGAATCATCTTCTTCTCCTTGCCTCCACGATTTCCTTGGCTGCCATTTGAGGGTTTCTAAACCTCCAATCCTTCAAGGTTTTTCAAGGTTTAAGGTAAGTTTTTATTGAGGTTTTAAGTTGTAGCAAGTTAGGGTTAGTTTATGGTGGTTTTGATGGAATTGTTTAGGGTTTGGAAAACCCTAACCATGGAATCCGAAAATTGGGGTTCAAATGCTTGTTTTCTTTCCAAATTTGATGATTTAGTTGTTGAATGGATTGGTTTAGGTTGGTTAAGTGGTTAGATTAAAGTTTGGAAGTAAGTTTGGAAAAAATCAGTTTTTGCTCAATATATGGCCGATTCTGTTTTCTGGATTTTTGGTTCAGCCAAGTTGGTTGTTTGTTTAATTTGAGTGTTTCAATGGATAGTAGACATGTAGAGGTTTCCGAATTGGGGTGGCTCGTCGAAATCCGTTGAAAAATGAGAGAGTTATGATCGTTTGAAGTTTGACGGTCAAATTTGGGTAAAATTCGGGTTAAAGTGTTTAAGTGTGAGATTGTGTGAGTGTTGGTTAGTTTTGGTTAAAAAGTTAGGGTTAGTTTAAGTTAGTGGATTTTTGAATCTTTTAGTTGTTACTAAGTAAATCTTTCTTAATTGTTAGGTAATCGAGCGTATAGTTCGGTGGAATGAAGTGACGAAACGTTTTTGAAGCAACCAGGTAAGTAGCGGTAACTATTCCTTCGCCTTCGGGCCTACACCATAGAACGGTAGGGCTATTTATTTCGTGTTGTTTTTGGTTGCATATTCGTTGACATGCATCATGGTTTTCAGTTAAACGAAAATGTGATTTTCTTGCATGGTTTGGTTGTGAGCGTGAACGTAATCAGATAAATAATGTGCCTTGTCGGGATACAGTGCTGGAGTGTAGCACCCCAAAGGGAACTCATATATGCAGTCTCAAATAGTGTGCCTTGTCGAGATACGGTGCTGGTGTGTAGCACCCCGAAGGGAACTCTATGAGAGATGACCGGCTAAAATATGCAATCTGGATTAGTGTGCCTTGTCGGGATACGGTGCTGGTGTGTAGCACCCCGAAGGGAACTCTATGAGAGATGACCGGCTAAAATACGTAATGGTGATTCTGGGAATGGCCGTCATGTACGATTACGGGATGTGAGCTAACGGCCGTCCTGTATGATTACGGGATGTGAGCTTACCCGATTCACACGGCTTATGAAATAATTAAAGCAACGAACAGCAAATGAGCATAACTGAGTGGTAGAATATGCATGTATTAGGTTGATTGCATTATTTGGTCGCATTTGTTATTCCCTACTTGCTAAGCATTGGGCTTACGTTTTGTGTTCTATGGTGTAGGTGACGAGTTCTTCATAGGTGAGTTAGATGAGACAGCTGAGGACTAGGCCGCAGTCGGGGAAATACGGGGTGCTCCGGTGCAGGCTATTGTCGGGGCGTCTCGGCTACTGTCTTCCTCAGGTATTTTGTGGGAGTTGGTGTAGATAGTTTAAAGGTTTTGTAATGTTTTGTTAAGTTAGATAAGTGATAGAATTTTGGTACATTTTGGTACTTGGTGTTTGTAAATGGTTTCGTAATTATTTTGGAAAGTTTTCAAGTCGGTGGTGTTGTTTGATTGTTGGATAATGGTCGTAAGTGTTTGAGGTTTGAATTAGTTTGATTTTTGATTTTAAATTGCAGGTTTTGGTTTATCGGATTTTAGGCGTTACGCCGTCCGTTTTAATTTTAAACTAAATAACGTCGGGTTTACGTTCTCTATATTTTTTTTGTTAACCAATTTAAGTCGGTTTTTCGAGATTTTTACAGGACTTGAAGATTTGGGTGTCGGGAATGTATGGTAAGTGTTTGGGATTTTTGGAGGTGTTTGGCTCGGAGAAAAAGGTAGAAAAGTGAGAAAAAGTCAAGAAAGTCAAAATGGGTGTTTTTGGCCGAGAAAACCCGAGCCAGCCCGATCGATCGGGCATGGGCGCCTATCGGTAGCGGTCGGGCGCACGGGGAGCACACTCAGTGTGCGCGCAGCGCCCAGCGCGCGCGGCACCCAGCGCGCGCCCAACACATATTTTTTAAATTTTTTTTTTAATTTCCTATTTCTATTATGTTTTAACCCGACTTTTTCCGACGTATTTTAAATGTATTTTGGCACATTTTCCAACAAAAATCGAGTGTTCGAAAAACCTGAAAACCGAGCCGAATAATTTACGAAAATTATTTTAAACGTCGTTTTAAAAGCGGGGTTGGTTAGCAAAGTAGCGCTCTGAGCCAGGGTGGGTTCGGGGGCATTACAATGTCACACATATGCTCGACACAAAGTAACACACAACAAATAAACAAATCCCTACCGTTCCATGGTGTAGGCCCGAAGGCAAAACACAAACATCCTCTACTTACCTATTGCTCCGCACGTATTTGTTCACTTCGATTAGGCTAAAAGCTCGCTAGTCAACCTAGCACGTTAAGGGAAATAATTTAGCAACCTTCTAGAAATCCTAAACTAAATCCAATCAACACAATTAACCACATTTAAAACATAACACTACAAAAACCCGATTTTCCTACAATTTCTATCGTCCAACTTCAATCGGTCATAACTCCCTCGTTTTTAATCGAATTTTGACGTGCCACCCTATTCCATAAATCTCTACACGTCTACTATCCATTGAAACACTCAAATTCAACAACCAAATAACCTAACAATTTCGAAAACACAAAAACAGAATCAGCCCTCACAGTTTTCAAAATCGGTTTTTCACTAACTTCCACCAAAAGTTTAGTCTATCCCTAAAAACAACCTAAAATAACCTATCTAAGGTTTAAACAACCAAATTAACAAGAAAATAAACAAGGGCAAGCTAAATTTCAGAACCCCCTACCTAGGGTTTTCTAACACTTCAAAAAGCCAATCAATTTCACTAAAAACACCAAAATCTTAATGTTTTTATGCATATATTACTAACCCAACTAAAACATACCTTAAAGCTTGCTAAAATGGATGGAGAAGAAGAAGGGAAGCTCCTTTAATGGCTGCTGGTTCGTGGAAGAAGAAGAGAGGAGAAGACAAACAAAAATTTGTCTTTTACTCCTCAATTTATCACCTTTTAAAATATCATTTAGGGTTATATTTCAATTTCCACCACAAACTAATAAAATTTATAAACTAACCATTCCCTCACCTTTTTCTCTTCTCTCCCACGTGGATGACATCTCTTCTCCCCCCTTTTCTTCATTCCATTATTCCATCACTTTTTATTTCAACCACTAATACACTAACTCACTTCATCACTATTGTTTCTCTATAAACTTCACTTCCTACCTCCTAACTTAGCATAACCCTAGGATATTTATTAGACTTCCCTAACATACTCTAATCTAAGGGCAACTCTCGCACTAAAAATTTTCCCGGGTGTTACAACAAGCATGCGATTGTACCCTAGCGAGCCAAAATACAATGGTATCCCAGGGGGCCAAAATATAATGGTATTTCAAAGATTGTATATGTGTATGATTGATTGCAAGACAGGTTTGCTGCAATGGGGTGACCCATTATCTGTTTGGTTGGTTGTCATCTGAAGGGGTCCTGTCCCGGCCAATTACTCATAGTCGTTGGTATTGATGGCAATGATGAAATATATCCCGATGTTGTTGCTAATGTCGAATCTGAGTGTGCGGACTCATAAGAGTGGTTTTTACAAATATTAAAGGAAGACCTAGACACTGAATCGGGACGCAGGTTGAAAATTATTTCAGATCGACAAAAGGTATAATGCATTTCTATTTGTTATTTCAAATATTTATGGTAGTTATATTGTTTTATGTTGATGCTGTATTTTGTTCAAATTTCAAAGGTTGAAGAAGGCTGTGAAACATAAATTGCAAGACGTCGAGCACCGCTTCTACCTCCGGCATATGTACCAGAATTTCAAAAGTGTATATCGGGGTGCAGCGTACAGAAATGCAATGTGGAATGCGGTCAGAGCACCCACGAGTGCTCATTTCGAGCATGAAATAGAGAAATTACGTGAGATTAGCCCGGAGGCAGAATCATATCTTCGAGGAAAAGATTCTCGCTGTTGGGCTAGTCATGTCTTCTCTTTTATTCCGAAGTGTGATTTGGGCTTAAACAATCTATGCGAGTCATTCAATGCAGTGCTATTGCCTGTCAGGGACAAACCAATCTTGACCATATTCGACGGGATCCGAAAGAAACTGATGATTCACATTAAATTATGAGAAGATGGCCTAAGCAGAAGACCTCATGTGTCCCCAGATAAAGACAAAGCTTGCGAAGCTAGAAGAAGCATTTGGAAATTGGCGCGCTAGGTTTTCAGGAGGTTATCGATTTGAGGTCAGCAATGGATACGAACAATTCAATGTTGAGATGGATGATCGTGTGTGCAACTGTACCAGGTGGGAGCTTACTGGAATCCCATGTGTCCATTCCATTCCCTGCATGCACATCATGAGTACTGTCCCAGAAAATTACATGCATGAATACTATCACCGGGTAACTTATCTGTAGATGTACTCACACTATATTCATCCCATTAGCGGGCAAATAATGTGGCTGGCGCCTGTAGAATGTCTAAACAAAACCCTCTCGCCCACAAGATAATGCCAACCTAGTAGGCCAAAGAAGACAAGAGTGATAGATACCAACGAGCCCTCAAGCTCGAGAATGAGAACGAGTAGGAAGAACTCCACCATTAGGTGTCGTATATGTCGGTAGCAGGGGCATAATACTTGCACTTGTTCTAACAGGAGATCAACTTCAGGCGCTACTTTGCAAGACACTTTCATGGGTTTCGACCCATTCGACGGGCCGTAGGTATATTTCGTCACATTTCTCCTATAAACTCAGAGTAATTTTTTTTATTATAGTTTCATTTCATTATGTGCAGGAATCTTCGGTACGCAGTCGCGGCAGAGGAAGTACCTGATAATTCCGTTGTCTCTCTGATGCATCTCAATTTCTTCATTAAGCTTACTCGATCCCCAGCCAACAGACATCTTCCTCTTCATTGTAGTGTAATAATTATTTAATTAAATTTATTTTTGAAAGGTGATTCAAATTGTAATTCATTATTTTAGTTTATTTCAAATTGTAATTAATTCTATTATTAGTTGATTTTCTTTTTCAAATAATTAATTAATTATACTAAAAACTAAACGGCAACGTCGTCACCGTCTCCGTCTACTTTTCTGTCTCCTTCTCTTTGTCTTTGTCTTTGTCTTCGTCTTCCTCTGCTTCTACATCTCGCATCTTGCTCATCAGCCCTGCCTACGAGGAGTTATGTTTCTCGTTGCTGGTTCTGTTGTATCTCAATAATTTGTTGCAGGTCCTCGTGGTGCGTCTAATGAATCTGGTGTATCTTCTGCTGTAGTTCATACATCTAATTGTTGGTCGCCTGCCACAGCTTATACATCTGCTGCATATACTGCCTCATGTCCCATAGGCTACCATCCTTCTCATATGGGGACAATGGTGGTGATGTGGTCTCCTCCATCGACATTGCCCGAGAGGTGGATGTACTCTGATCGCTCTTCAGCATCCAAACGCCATTGACTTCCACGATACCCGTTCGAGTCAAATGAGTAGTGTCAAATAGGTCAGTGGATTTTGGAGTTATCCTCCGCTTGCCATCCGGTATTTGAATTCTAGCTCCTTCGATGATCTTCATAATCAGTGTCTCGTACGGGAGACCCGTATGGGATGTCCAGCCTACCTCAATCATGTGAATTAAAATCAAGAAGCCAAGGTCAAAAGGTTTCCCATTGCACAGCTTCTCCATGATATATAGGTCCATTCAACTCACGAGATTTCGATGTCCATCTCGCGGCAGAAGGGTGTAGCCTAGTATGTTGCGAAGAATCCGACATCTGACATTCAAATCTCGTGTCTGTGGCTTCAAAAACACCCTAATGTTGGGATTGATGTGAATTCGACGTAGGAACTCGACTCCCTTAGACAATGTGAAAAAAGGCAATCCTTAGAAACATGATAATATTGCTCTGCCCCTTCAACGAAAAATTTTAGCAATTCATTCACTGTCTCTGACCATATCATAAGCTCATTACCAAGAATCTTCATTGTCAAACCATTCATATCTCCACCTGGTTGTTATCAAGTTCGCGTAGAATAAGTGAATTATTCTCTCACATACATAGCCCTTCAACGCATACACCCCGTGAAGGTTGATGTTGTCAAACATCTCTTTTATCCCTAACGACTCCCAACCACTAAAATCGACAGTCATGCAATGAGTAATTTTACGTCTCAGCAAATCCTTCTCACACTTACTTTGACAATCTTTATTCCAAAATTCTATGACAAGATACTTTCAAGTTCACGTAGCAAAAATATGTTAAATAAATATGTTATGATACTACTTGTTGGGAAAGGATAAAACGGTGAGAAGGATAGTTGTAAAAAACAGTTATATAACGTGGAGAGTATTGATCAAGATAATTATCAGGAAAGATTGTACTGGACAATCTCTTTAGACAGAATTACCTTTCCAAGTAAGTTCAATAGATAAACATTGTAAATAATAAATAAATAAAATATAAAAAAAATAAATTTATACCTTTCGTTCGAAATGAAGAGAAATATCGCCGGATCAAAAAATAGCCGAGAGAGAGTATTAGTGTAGCACCCGGCCTTTTGGCTGTAATTATTTCCTGAATCATTTTGCGGGATTGATTTAATATTAATACAATATGTGTTTTGTTGGAAAACAAACTAATGTGTAACTAAACAAAACACTAAGTTTGAAATGCATGGAAGGGCAAATTGGAGAGAAATTAAGGTTGGTGGGAGATAGCCAGTGGATAGTTGACACTTGGCAACTTGTTGAAGAAGCTAAGTTCTTCCTCCTACGTGAAATCTTCATTTCACTTCTCTGCTTCCTCCCTTCCTTCTCTCTGTTCTTCTCTTCCAGGCGACTGAAACAAAGTTCCACACTTTGTTTCTCCTGCATTCTTCTGTTTTCTTCAGTGAAGGTAATTTCCGTCGGTAGTTAACAAGTTTAACTACACTATTTACTGATTTTGAGAAGTTTAGGGTTAATGACCGTATAATCACGTTTTAGGTTCACAAACTACTGAAAACGAGACGTTCAAGACTTCTAACACCGCAGCAAACAGGTAAGTTCATACCCGTAGGTTGGCCCTTAAGGCCCTACATCGCGGAGGTACTAGGTTTTTCAGTTCTGTCGATTTGTTTGGGTAGAAAGGTTATAGTTCATGTTCTGAGTTGTTTATGTTCTGCTTCATAAAATATTCTGTTTTGTTATTTTTGTCGTCTACTATTGTAAGTTCAGGCACAGTAAATGCTCATGCATACACGTTTTCACCGAAAGTTCATGCAAAACTGTTTTCTGCCCACGGTTTGAAGTTAAGCAAGATAAAATCCAACTGAAATGTACTGTTAAGTGTGGGACGGGGACTGGCCCCAGATCTGTTTTCTGTACTGTACCGTATAACTGTTGTGCCTGTCGTGCACTTGCTAGTTTCCCTATAAGCCCCACTTACACCATTCTGCCACTGAAACGTAATGTTCGGTACTGTCACTATATTTCTGAAAGTTCATGCATAGCATATGCATCACTGCATTTCATTATGTTCTTACTGAGTTTTAGACTCATAGGTGAACTCCTTGATGTAGGTACTGAACCCGAAAACGAGGACTTTGTACCTCGGTCTGATGAATAGGTGGCTGGTGGTTTGAGCTCTCGGGGAATGGTTGCTGCAGCCAGACATATTTCTGTCCCGAGGTTTAAGTTTTTAAAGTAATGTACAAGTCTGTGAAACTTTATTGAGATTCTGTTGTTTTGTTTTTTTTTTAACTTCTGCTGTCGTTCTGTGTTTGTTTTAAAAACTCTGTTGGGAATTTTGTAACATTTAGGTTCTGTTGATGATATATTTAAAACCTCTGTATTTGACAGTTGAATAACATTCTGAAGTATTCTGGAATTGTTTGGAATATTTTCTGATAGCCTGTGCATGGATGGTCTCTAGTTTTAGAGCTATCCATGCAGTGTGATTTTTCTTAAGTTTCTGTCACGTTTCTCTGTTGTCTTCGAAATTCCAGTTTGAACCGTTTTGAGAATTTGAAACTTTTATGTTTTCTGTTTTTCTGCTCTCTGTTGGTATGTCTTCCCGTTAAAAAGTTGTCAAATTCTGCCTTTAAAACTATGACTTCCGATTACATCTACCGATAGGAATTTTGCCTACATCTATCTCCATGTAATGTTTTCCTTATGTTTCCTCTTCTACCGCTAACCGCTGCTCGTTTTAAAAATCGCATCCACCGCTGCTTGTAAAATCACATCCATCGCTGCCCGTTTCCTTTAAAGCACATCTACCGCTGCCCGCTGCCCGTTTTAAAAATCACATCCACCGCTACTTGTAAAATCATGTCTACCGCTGCCCATTTCTTTTTAAAAATAACTACATCTACCGCTGCCCTTATAAAAGCATATCCACCGATTGTATTGTTCCCTTTTTGTCTTATTCGGCATCTTCCGCCCAGGCTATTTTACATCTTCCGCCTGACGTCAGCTCACATTTTTCGCCCAGACTATTTTACATATTTCGCCTGACGTCATCCATATCTTCCGCCTGACGTCAGCTCACATCTTCTGCCCAGACTATTTTACATCTTCCGCCTGACGTCATCCATATCTTCCGCCTGACGTCAGCTCACATCTTCCGCCCGATTTAATTGTATCACCCGCTTTGGTTCATTTACATCCACCGTTTCCGATTCATTGTCTTATTAAATGACATCCACCGTTCCGGTTTAATTTTCATCCACCGCCCATGTAACACCCGGTTCTATCGAACCAGCTATTTTATTTTTAATGGTATACACTTATTTAGTCAATAATTTAAGTAGGGTTATTGAATGACTAGACTAGACAAGGGCATTGGAGTAAATTACATTCTTTTTTTTCTAGTGGATAACGTATTTAAGGAAAGAGGGATTGGGTTTAATGTACTGTAGCCGCCACCATTTCATACTTTTCTCTTCGGGTTTTCAGCTCAAGCAGCCGAGCTCTCTAGGCGATTTTTCTCGTCCGATTCTCCTTCAAACTAGGTAAGTTTTCCCTTTGTTTTCTTGAGATTTTAGTGGCTAGATAGCAGAGAGAGTGCAATGTATGCATTTTTGATAATGCTGTGAGTGAGTCGAGTTCGGGTTTAGTGTTGAGCCGAGAATGTACGATGACCAGAGCTTTCAAACTAGCTCCTTAAGTTTCTGAATGATATAGGATAAGGTTAGTGATGATTTAATCTGTATTCTGCTTATGACATTAGGTGAACAGGGTTTCCAGAGTGGTTGTAACCGAGAGATTTCCAGGAGAGCCAGGTAAGTAGAGTATGCATGTGCCTTCGGGCCTACATCACAAAACAGTAGGGTTATGCATTGTGAATGATTTCGTATGTCATGCATCATGTTTTTGAAAGATTACGAAAATGAATTTTCATGTAAGGAATGGTAAGGCATGAACTGAATGTGACAGACAAGCTATTAAGGGAACTAATCCACCCCTTAACTTATGAAGGGATTTATAACATTGAGAGGATTGATCCCACTCCCAAGGGAACAGGGGGATCAGATCAGCTTTTAAGGTAATTCATCTGCCCCTTAATCGAGTAGAGGATGTATAACATTGGGAAAATTGATCCACTTCCCAAGGGAACCGAGGGATCAGATCAGCTTATGAATGTATGTGAATGCAACTGAGATGAGAAAGTAGAAAATTGCATGTTTAGGAACTTATGTTTCAGCATTTCATTTCATTACAGCTTTACTTACTTAGCATTAGGCTAATAGATGAGTTTTGTGATGTAGGTGTTGAGGATACTGCAGGTGAATTCTCTGAGTTGGTTGAGAACTAGGCAGGTTGGAGGGGTGCAATCAGGCATCGATCTGGCATCTGATGGGGCGGTTTAACTGGTGTCAGTGGTTGTGAAGGTTTTATGGACAACGATCTCAATTTGAATACGTTAAACTTTCTAATGATAGAAGTTGTTTTGGTGTTTTCAAAAGTACTTTGAGTTTTCATGACATTAGTAGTTTTAATACTTTGAATACGTTTTGGGATTTCCTGATAATGATATTCTGTTGAGTTTTTAAATGTTGGTTCTTACTGGATTTGGGTAATGAAATGATTCGAGTTGTTTCTGAAAGGTTTTAATGAAGTGAGCAAATTCCTTTCCGTAGTTGTGTTGATGTCTGTTCTCTATCGGTAGATGAAGTCTATCGGCAGATGTTGAGTTGATGTTTTGTTCTCTATCGGTAGGTGAAGTCTATCGGCAGATGTAGTATTGTTGTTATGTTGTCTATCGGATGATGTCTCAGTAAAGTCATCGGTACATGGAGTTTATTCAATCAGTTGATGTAGGTTTAATTCTATCGGAAGATGTAGATTTTGCGGTATCGGTAGGAAAGGGTATTATGCTTTGTCGTTTAGTGTTCGACATATGTAGTTTATTTTGTCGGAAAAGGTGAATGAGAGATTTTGTCGTTTTACCATCGGTAGATGCGAGTCGCAAAACTTGTCGTTTTACGATCAGTGGAAGTTGGATAATTGGTTTATTCGGCTGACGTCATCGGTAGATGCAGTCCACCGAGGGATGCCTTTTGTTTCCACCCCTAGTGGTTGACGTCATCGGTAGAAGCCTTCTGTTTTCTATTTCTTCTTCTTCCGTTGACTTTATTCTTCGGCAGATACGTTTGACTTCTGCGACTGCTTAAGTATTCCACGGTTTAAACCTTTATCTCTTATCTGCCGATTGTTCCTTAATATGCCAAACAATGTTTCGTAGTTTTGTTTAATTCTATTATTGTTCAAATGATTTTCGCTGCAAGTTCTATTTTTTTGAGATTTTAGTTCACGACAAATGTCGAACGTTGAGTGAAGTTTTAAAATACGGTTGAAATTTCTTAGTCATGTATGGGCCTTTGAGTAACGAACCAGGTTTAGATAACTCGGGGCGTTACAGCCCAACAATATTTTGCTTTTGAAAACCAAGTCTTCCGCCTACGTTAGTAAATTATGTCTTCTGGTTTTATTTTACTTCCATATTTCTACTGTTTATTTCTGCTTCTTGCTTCACCCTTGTTATCCTGTCATTCACTGTCTTCGAGATTTCTCTATTTTATTGTCCATTTCTCTTTTCTGTTTGACTCATTCTTCTCTTCTGTTATCCATTTTCGAGTTGTCCATGGTTTCTGTTATACACTGTAGCCTTTCTCTCTAATGTCCCTGTCTTCCTGTTTTCCTTCTGCCACCCTTTCTGCATTCTGGTTCCTAACTGTTTTTTCCGTCTACATTCCTGCATTTCGATTTTCTTCTGCCATCCATTATTGAAACCCGTTTTGCTTTCAACCCAGAGAACATCTTCTCTCCCTCCGTTTTAAAGCTCTGCAAATGTTCAGTCTGATCTCATATATGTTAAAAAAAAAAATAGTCCCTGTTTTCTGTTAACTGTCCCAGAGTGACGGCTTGGTTCTCGGACCCCGATTGGGTTCGGGTTTGGGCCGTCACAATTAGAGAAATTTTTAGAGGTGTGAGTTTGAAGGAAGGTGTTGGTTTTTTTTATAGGGGGATCGGCCGGCCTCTATATCAAAACGACAAAACCTGTGACGTGGCGGGTTTTGTCCTTTGATTTTTTTTAATAAAAAATTTGTGAGATCGGCTGGTTTGATTGAACTGGTCAGCCTCTATATATATATTTTTTAAAAATATTAGGGGCTGGCTGGTCTGATCAAACCGGCCGGCCTCCAGTCTGTCCACCCTAAGGCCGGCCAAGTTGGGTTTTTTTTTTTGCCTAATTTCAATAGTTTATAGTTTTTTTTGGTTAATAATTTTTTGGTTTTTTCAACAAAACCCATACTTCTTGGTTTTTTTTTTTTTTTTTTTTTAAAAAGACCCAAATATAAAACTATACGTAACATATATCTTCAAGTAAAATACACTATTTGTTCTCGTATTTTAGAATTTATTTTAATTTTTCAATTAATTTTCCATAATTTAAATTTTGTTATTAAACAGTTAATCAATCAATTTTTATCAATAAATTAATTAAATGTGCGATGAGATCTTACTTAGTGATGACAAATGAGGGGATTGACTAGCATGCTTGCTCGGCCTGCTCGGTACTATAGCAGACTCGACTCAGTTTGTTTAACTTTGGCTCGTGAGCCGACTTGAGTTGAAATTTTTTTTTGAGCTAACTTGTTAGGCTCGACTCGCTAGGCTCGATCCGTTTATCTCGTTAGGTTCGATGAACCAGACTTTTTAAGGTTGACTAGACTTGGTCAACTCATTTGTCACCTTAATTGTAAATGATTGACAATTAAATAAGTTTCAAACTAGTTATTATGTGTATAATTTTTAATAATGTAAATGTCAAATATTTGAAAAGATATTTTTTATTATATCATTTTAAATAATTTTTTTCTAAATACATGTCATTTTATATATTAATAAAATAATTTTATTAACTAAACAATTAACTATTATTTTGTGATATTATAATTATAAATAATTATTATAATTTTAATAATTAATTTTATTAGAAATATACATTACATTTATATAAATTGAAAATATTTATGTATATTTGGTTCGTTATGCTCAGCTCATTAATGCTCGTTTAGCCAACTCGACTTGACTCGTCCAACATTGGCTCGCAAGCCAACTCGGATTAAATTTTTTTTTGGCCTGGGTCGTTAGGCTCAGCTCATTGGGCTCCTTAGACTTAGCTTGTTTAGCTTGCTAAGCTCAGTGAGCCGATATTTTCAGACTCGGCTGTGACAGCCAAGAACCGGATCCCGATCGGAATTTGAGAGTCAGGCCATCACTCAGGACGGTTAACGGAAAACAGGGTCAACATTTTTTTTTTTGAACATTACACTTTTAAAACTTTGACAGTGGGAGAGAAAGTTCTTTGGATTCGAAATCAAACGGGAAAAACAGTAAACAGAGATTATGAATAACAGTTATTAATGGAGGCAGGGAACAGGAAGCATTGGCGGAAGACTTAGTTTAAAAACAATTAAAATACTATTGGACGGTGGATGAAAATTAAACCGGAACGGCGGATGTCGTTTAATAAGTCAATGAACCGAAACCGGTGGATGTAAATAAACCAAAGCAAATGATACAATTAAATCGGGCGGAAGATGTGAGCTGACGTCAGGCGGAAGATTAGAGCTATCGGTGGATTCAGATACGACAAAAGGTGAACAGTGTTTAGCGGAAGACATAGACAGAAACTATGAATAAACTGGGCGGAAGAGGTGATGACGTCAGCCGAAAGATGGGTGACGTCAACCGGAAGATACAGGCAGCAGATGAAATCGGATAAGGTGATGACGTCAGCCGGAAGATGGATGACGTCAACCGGAAAATGCTTGAAACTGATGAGATCGGATGAGGTGATGACGTCAGCCGGAAGATTGATGACGTCAACTGGAAAATACAGACAGAAACTAAAATAAACTGGGCGGAAGACTAAATTTTAAGGGCAAACGGCAGATGAAATTTCTAAAGAGGAGCGGACAGCGGTGGACATGATTTCTAAAGGCAGCAAAACAAGCGGGCAGCGGACAGCGGTGGGTGAAATCAGAAGAGGTAGTTTTTAAGGAAAATTTACAATTTTTGACAGGAAAACACACAGACAGAGGGCTAAGAACAGAATACCTAAAAGTCTTAGATTCTCAAACCATTTCGAGACATGGTTCTTGAGCAAAACAGAAGACTTAACAGAAACTTAAGAATAATCACACCGCATGGATGGCTCAAAAACCAGAGGCCATTCATACATAGATTAACAGTAAGTATTCCAAACCATTTCAGAATACTTTAAAAACATAATTCCCCTGTCAAATACAGCACAACAGAAGGCATGAAAATTGTAGACTTTCAATACCCGATTCAAACAAAGTTATAAAAACATGTTTTACACATGACAGATTTCGAGAAGACAAACTACATGGATAGCTCTAGAATTCGAGACCATCCATGCATAACCTAAAAAGGAGAAACTCTAGCAGTTCCAGAATGTTTCAGAACATTTAAAATATATGAATACAATCTGTCAAATATAGAAGTTTTACATTCATCAACAACAGAGTATTTCAGGAGACAACTATCAATGGTCAAATAGAGATTTAAAATCAAACACCAGAACCTATACATTATATGTATGTCCAACAGAATTTCTTACAGAGATTTTAAAACAAAAACACAGAATCCTAGTAGGGTTTACAGACATAGACTTTACTTTAAATACTTAAACCTCGGGACAGAATTTGTCTGGCTGCAGCAACAACCCCCGAGAGCTCGAGCCACCAGCGCCTAATCATCAGATTGAGGCACAAAGTCCTCATTTTCAGGTTTAGTACCTACATCAGGGAGTTCACCTATAAGTCTAAAACTCAATAAGAACATAATAAGTATGCAGTGATGCAAAATGCTATGCATGAACTTTCAGAAATACAGTGACAGTACAGAACATTACGTTTCAGTGGCAGAGGGGTATAAGTGGGGCTTATAGGGGAACTGGCGAACAGTGAGTGCACTATCAGGCACAACAATAATACAGTACAGTACAGAAACAGATCTGGAGGCTAGTCCCCGTCCCACACTTAACTGGTACATTTCAGTCAGATTTTTATCTTGCTTAGTTTCAAACAGTGTACATAAAACATTTGCATGTCTTTCAGAGAAAACGTGTATGCATGAACGGTGCTTGAACTTAAACTGGCAGACAGCAGAAATAAGACATCAGAAAGTAAATCAAAGCCAGACATTTCGAAACATAACTCTAACTCTTCTACCCGAAACAACCCGACAGAACAGAAAACCTAGTACCTCCGTGATGTAGGGCCTTAAGGGCCAACTTACGGATATGAACTTACCTGTTTGCTGCGGTGTCAGAAGTCTTGAACGTCTCGGTTTCAGTAGTTTGTGAACCTAAAACATGCTTATACAGTTATTAACCCTAAACTTCTCAAAATCAATAAACAGTATAGTTAAACTTGTTAACTATCGACGGGAATTACCTTCACGGAAGAAAACAGAAGAATACAGGAGAAACAAAGTGTGGAACTTTGTTTCAATCGCCTGGAAGAGAGAAAACAAAGAAAGAAGAGAAGAAGCAGAGAAGTGAACTGAAGGTTTCACGTAGGAGGAAGAACTTAACTTCTTCAACAAGCTGCCAAGTGTCAATCATCCATTGGCAATCTCCCACCAACCTTAATTTCTCTCCAATTTACCCTTCCATGCACTTTAGCTTAGTGTAATGTTTAGTTAAACATTAGTTTGGTTTTCCAACAAAACACATATTGTATTTATATTAAATTAATCCCGAGAAATGGTTCGGGAAATAATTACATACAAAAAGGCCGGGTGCTACATTCCACCCACCTTAACAGAAATTTTTTCCTCAAAATTTACCTAAGCAAAGAGGTCCGAATATTGGGCCCTGACATCTTCTTGTCTTTCCCATGTGGCTTCCTCTACATTATGATTTCGCCATAAAACTTTCACCAATGGGACCACTCGATTGCGCAACACTTTGAGTGAGGTATCCAGTATCTGTATGGGCCTTTCTTCATATGTCAGTGTCGGCATGATATCAAAGTCCACATATTTCGCGATCTGAGTTGGATCTCGTACACATTTTCTCAGCATCGAAACATGGAAGAGATTGTGAACTCCATCCATTGACGCTGGCAACTGTAGTCTGTAAGCCATGTTCCCAATCCTCTTCAAAATGGGAAAATGCCCAATAAACCTTGGGCTTAGCTTTCCTTTCTTGCCAAATCTCATCACACCTTTGAAGGGTGACACTTTCAAGAATACTTCATCACCTTCAGCAAACTCTAAGTCTCTTCTTCTATGGTCTGCGTAACTCTTCTGTCGACTTTGAGAACTCTTTATTCGTTGTTTGATAGCAGCAATTACCTCGGACATCTGCTGTAGTATTTCAGGGCCAATGAGCTTGGTTTCTCCGACCTTATCCTAACACAACGAGGATCTACACTGTAATATCCGGCTTGTACGGATTTTTGATTTAATATATGATATTCATATTTTATTATATAATGACATTTTCATAAATATGTCAAATCAAATCGGTTTCGCAAACGGAAAGCTTTATTAGAGTCCTAACGATTAATTGGAATTTTAGGAAATTTACGGGATTTTTTCGGAGATTAAACGCTCTATTCCGAGTAATTACATTTCTCGTAATATGATAGATGTTCTCGTAAAAATAGCAAACGAGGTCCAAATCTCGAACGGACAGTTTTAATAAATCCTTGGCAATGAATAGGAGTTATTGGCAAAATATGAAACTTTTGAGAATCCGAATTGTTAGACGATTTACGAAACGAATGACGAAACGAATAGAAAATTTAGAGGAAGGGCAAAATCATCATTTAGCATTTAATTTTTATTATATACTTAAAGGCAAATTGCCTTAACGATTTTCATTTGAAAATCGATTTCCAGAAGCATTTCTTCTTCTCCTCTCCTCTCTGCCCGCGTGATTCCTTCAACGATTCCGACCTCCGATCGACTTCCGTTCTTCGTGATTCTTCCTCCAATCACAATCCTAGGTATGGATCTATGATTCTATAGCGTTAGTTTTCAATTTTCGGATCGTTTTAAAGTTAAGGTTTCGTTAGGGTTTTATTAGAAATCGATATTTAGGGTTCGTAATTAATAGGTTAGCTGTAATAAAGTATATATTGGACGTATTTGATGTTATTGGACGAAGTTAAATCAATTTGTGAAAATGTTAAAAAGTTAGAGATTTTCGGGTTTTTGGGGAAAAACTCGTTAATTGAAGTTTTGGATCATCGAGCATGAATTAGTCGTTTGAATGTCTCAATTAGATGAGTTAGAAGTTTTAAGAAATCCTTTAGTTAAGGTTTGTGATTTGGACGTCAATAGCTTAAATTGGTTTTAACGACAAATATCGTGTTTTGCCTCAGACACACGACTCCCGTGGACGAAGCTTGACATTCAGCGCGCTCAAGGTAAGTTCTCGTGACTTACTCTGACCGATTGGTCTACACCGTACTTTGGTTTAGCGTCGAGGATCTTGGAGGATTGATTGTTTTAACTGCTTTGGTTGGGTAGTTAGGTTTAAACGTTTTGTAGGTTATTTCATTTACAGTCTTGATGGTACGCATGCTTGTTTGTTTACTTTTATATTGAATTGTTCATGCATCACGTATTTTAACTTGGCATGAAAACGAATTTCTGCACTGCACGATGTTTTCTGAAAACTATGTGGCCCAGAAATTGGGGGCTCTTGATCTATCGTGCGGGCCGATTAAGGGTCTGGCCGATACCACATCTCATGTACTGTAATTAATGAACGTAATCTGTTATCTGGTCACGCTAGGTGGGGCTCAGGCACGGCTGTACGTGTTGTAAGCGTGTACCGCCCTCCTCTAACCGCACGGGGTAGTCCGACCGCTGTATGGGCCCCCTTCGGTTAGAGGGATGAGATCTCGGTGATATACTGTCTGCGACGCTCTGTTATGCATTATTTCTGAACTGCATATGCACTGCACGCATCTGCATTTACGTAGAATTTACTGAGCCTGTTAGCTCATAGGTGTCTGTATGGTGTAGGTGACATTTTAGGTGACATCGAGCCAGGTGAGGACGAGGTTCCTCCTCCCGAAGTCTGATGCAGTTGACGGAGAATGGCCCGTGGGAGTGTGCTGAGCAGTCGGCGCGTTTTGACCCGTGGGGATGTCGGTGTAAGTATTTTGTGGGATTTAATGGATGATATGTATGTATAGACGAAAATGTTTGGATATGGTTAGATGTTAGGTTCATATTTGATTTTTTAAACGTTTTTAGAAATCTGTTTATAATCGGTGTTTTGATAGTTTTTACTGGAACTGCTTGGAATTTGAAGCAGGAGGATTAGACAACTTTTAAACGTATCCATGCAGTTCGTTTTTTTAGAAGTTTTATTGTGTTTAAAATATTGTGTTATTTGAGGAATTGTTGCTCTCTGGAATCGGATTCCAGAGAGCAGATCAGATTGTGGTTTTGCTCTCTGAAGTTTCCAGAGAGCACTTGGAAAAAATGGCATAAGAGAAGTGATGAAGGAAAGTGATCGAAGGAAAATGGATCGCTGCACACAGAGTGTGCAGCGATCGATCTTTGCAGCATGCAGAGATCGATCGCTGCATGCTGCATGATCGCTGCACAGGTTGTTTGTTTTAAATGGTTTTCCAAACAACACTGACGATTTCAATTCCGATTCAGTTTCCGCTTAAAGTGTAAAATAAAATGAAAAATTTATACGGGTAAATGGGTACAGTATTAGGGGTGTTACAGTTATGGTATCAGAGGCCCCGGGTTTTAAAATCGGTTCTGTAGACTGCTCGACTGCACAGGCACTACGCGGACATCCTTCATCAACTGTAAGTCTGTTTATAGCTTTGTTTGATTTTGTTTCTTAGGATTATCTGTTTAATTTGTTATAGGCTTTTTACACTATGACTCGAGGAAGAGATCCTAGAGATGACGCGCTAGATCGATTTACGGAGTTGATAGATCGCCAGTCTCAGCATATGGACAGGCAAGCGCAACAGATTACGGACTTAGTGAATCGGGAGAACCAGAGAGCCCAGGATTTGATAGTTCCCAATAACCAGGGCATGCAGAAGTTTCAGGGCCTACGGCCTCCAGTATTTGATGGTCGATCATCGGATCCTACTGTTGCTGAGGAATGGATCCGAGTTATGGAGGATATGTTAGCTTATGCCGAGGTGGGGAACGGGAGCAAGGTGGCGTATGCTACCTTTCACTTAGCGATGGATGCCCGTTTCTGGTGGGATTCGATTAAGGTGACGACGGACGTATCTATTATGACTTGGGATCGGTTCAAGTTTCTATTCTTCGATAAATATTTCAGCCGCACAGTGAGGGTGGCCAAGAGGAACGAGTTTATGCAGCTGAAGCAGACTGGTTCAGTTGCTGATTATATTCGGAGGTTTGAGGCATTATCCAGATTTGCACCTCGTCTTGTTAGCGATAATGAGGAGAAGGTGCACAAGTTTATGGAGGGACTTAATCCGGAGATCCGGATGCACGTGGTTGTCTCAGGTATTATTGACGTGCCCTATTCTGATATCACGGCCAGAGCTCTGGATATTGAGGCTGCCAGAGCCACTTGTGTTAGACCGAGGGAGCCAGCGAAGGGCTTCTTTCGAGAGATCCGTCCTCAGTCACAGAACCGAGGAGGGCAGCCGAGAGTACAGCCGCCTCAGCAGCAGCCGAGGGGTGTGAAGAGACCTCTTGAGGGAGGTATTGATCGGGGTAAAGGGAAGCAAGTGCAGGGGGCTTCTCAGATACCGTGGTGCCCCATTTGTCAGAGAGAACACAGTGGTGAGTGCCGTGTTGGCACTAACCGATGCTTTAGATGTGGGGAGCTTGGCCATTACGTCAGAGATTGCCCGAAGCCTGGCCAAGACCAGTTAGGTGGAGATCAGAGGAGAGTGACCCCGAGGGTCTTCGCATTTATAGAGCCAGCCGATGTTGATGACGATGATCAGCCTGCTGTGATGGCAGGTACTATTCTGATTATGGGTACAGCTGTATTTACTTTGATGGATACAGGAGCTACGCACTCCTTTATATCGATTGCTTGCATGTCTAGACTGAGATTAGTGCCAGAGTTAGCAGAGTGCGAATATAGTGTGATGTTGCCCTCAGGAGAGCGTATGCAGTCACGTCAGATTGTGCAGGGCAATATTGTCTCGGTTGGATGTAATACCCTCTATGCTCTCCTTATTGTTATGGGCATAGAACACTATGATCTGATCTTAGGGATGGACTGGCTAGCACAGCACTTCGCCACCATCAATTGTCGATCCGGGATGGTGACATTCCGACCCCCGGGTAAAGCCGAGTTTTCTTATCAGGCGATGAACAGATTGAGTAGCTCGCCTATTTCTTATTCCATGATGGTCAACGAGCAGTTTAAAGGTGCGTGCTCTATTTATTTGGCCTCTGTATTTGATTGTCAGTTGCTCAGCAGAGAAAAGCCGAGCGACATTCCTATTGTCAGAGAGTTCTCTGGGATTTTTCTTGATGACCTTCCCGGATTACCACCAGACCGGGAGATTGAGTTCACTATTGATGTATATCCTAACTCCGCACCGAGGTTTAAGAACCCATATCGGTTGGCACCAGCCGAGTTGAGAGAGTTGAGGACTCAGCTTGATGAGTTATTAGAGAAAGGTTTCATTCGACCCAGTGTTTCACCCTGGGGTGCGCCTGTTCTATTCGTCAAGAAGAAAGACGGGACCCTCAGGATGTGCATTGATTACAGAGAGTTGAACAAATTGACGGTGAAGAATAAGTATCCACTGCCCCGGATTGATGACTTATTTGATCAGCTACAGGGGGCCCGAGTATTTTCCAGGATCGACCTGCGCTCGGGTTATTATCAGCTGAAAGTCCGGAGGGATGATATTCAGAAGACAGCATTCCGAACGAGGTATGGGCATTATGAGTTCCTTGTCATGTCTTTCGGACTTACTAATGCCCCTGCAGCGTTTATGGATCTGATGAACCGTGTCTTCAAGGAGTATCTGGATAAGTTCGTGGTGGTTTTCATCGATGACATCTTGATTTACTCTAAGACAAAGGAAGAACACGAGGACCATCTGAGGATCGTTTTACAGATTCTGAGTCAACGCCAGTTGTATCCAAAGTTTTCGAAGTGCGAGTTTTGGCTTGACAGAGTGAGCTTCCTTAGCCATATTATATCACAGGACGGAGTTTCTGTGGATCCGAGCAAGATTCAGGTGGTCAGAGATTGGCCACAGCCGAAGAACGTACGTGAGGTGCGTGGATTTCTTGGATTGGCCGGTTATTATCGGAAGTTTATAGAAGGATTCTCGAAGATCGCACTTCCTCTTACACGGTTGACTCGGAAGAACGAGAAGTTTGTATGGTCGGCTGCTTGTGAAGATAGTTTTATGGAGTTAAAGCAGAGATTGACCACCGCTCCAGTACTGGCGCTACCTGTTGAAGGTGTCAGATGCAGTATTTATTGCGATGCATCTGGAGTGGGACTCAGTTGTGTGTTGATGAAGGAGGGGAGAGTTATTGCATATGCTTCTCGGCAGTTGAAGCCGTACGAGCAGAATAAACCTACGCACGACCTTGAGTTAGCAGCTGTGGTCTTCGCACTGAAGATATGGAGACATTATTTATATGGGCAGCAGTGCGAGATATTTTCTGACCACAAGAGCCTGAAGTACTTGTTTACGCAGAAGGAACTGAACATGCGACAGAGACGATGGCTTGAGTTCGTCAAGGATTATGATTTTGATATCAAGTACCATCCGGGGAAAGCGAACAAGGTTGCTGATGCCTTGAGTAGAGTGCCTTCTGCGAGTCAGCCTTCATTAGCAGCGATGTCAGTTACGCTGCGGTCTGAGATAGAGAGGTTTGACGTGGAGATAGTGGCTGAGTTGTCCAGTATGCTCGCCAACATTTCTCTCAGGCCGACTATTCTAGATCGTATACGCGAGGCCCAGCTGAGTGATTCAGAGTGTATGGAGCTTCGATCGAGTATGACCTTGGGAGACTCGTCGGATTTCCATTTATCTGATGATGGTATTCTGAAGTTCAGGCATAGGTAGTACGTGCCTAACGACGAGAATCTGAAGAAGGAGATATTGGCCGAGGCACATTCTTCGGCATATTCTGTACACCCGGGAAGTACCAAGATGTACCGGGATTTGAAACAACACTTTTGGTGGCCGAACATGAAGAGGGAGGTTGCCAAGTATGTTGAGACCTGCCTAGTATGTCAGCAGGTAAAGGTAGAGCACCAGAGACCGGCCGGAACGTTATTGCCACTGCCGATTCTGAAGTGGAAGTGGGAGCAGATCTCCATGGACTTTATTGTGGGGCTCCCGAGGACGACGAAGGGCCATGACGGCATATGGGTTATTGTGGACCGATTGACAAAGTCGGCCCACTTCTTATCTGTGAGGATGGCATCGTCTATGGATCAGCTCGCAGAGCTATATGTGCAGGAGATTGTCAGATTGCACGGTGTACCAGTTTCCATAGTCTCAGATCGTGATCCGAGATTTACATCGAAGTTCTGGAAGAGCTTGCATAAAGCTATGGGGACTCAGCTTAATTTCAGCACTGCATTTCATCCTCAGACTGATGGTCAGACAGAGAGGACGAATCAGATTCTTGAGGATATGCTCAGAGCTTGTGTGCTGGAGTTTCAGGGCTCGTGGAGCCGCTATTTACCTCTGATTTAGTTCTCGTACAACAACAGCTTCCAGGCTACGATTGGCATGGCTCCATATGAGGCGCTGTATGGTCGCAAGTGTAGGTCTCCGTTATATTGGGACGAGGTTGGCGAGGCCAGCATCGTTGGTCCAGAGATTCTACAGCAGACGGCAGAGAAGATTGCCATTATCCGACAGCGTATCGAGGTAGCTCAGAGCAGACAGAAGAGCTATGCTGACACTAGACGGAGAGAGCTAGAGTTTGAAGAAGGTGACGAGGTCTACCTTAAAGTTTCTCCGTTCAAAGGCGTTGCGAGATTTGGAAGGAGGGGTAAGCTAAACCCTCGTTATGTAGGGCCCTTTCCTATTCTGAAGATGATCGGGAAGATGGCGTATCAACTACAGCTTCCGGCTTCTATGGAGAGTATCCACGATGTATTCCACGTGTCTATGCTTCGGAGATGTTTACGTGATCCATCGCACGTTGTGGAGGCTACAGAGATCGAGGTACAGCTTACCTTGACTTACGAGGTGGGGCCGGTACGCATTTTGGAGTATTCCACCAAAGTCTTACGCAACAAAGAGATTCCACTGGTCAAAGTCTTGTGGCGCAACCACGAGGTGGAAGAGGCTACGTGGGAGCGACAACAGGATGTGATGACTAAATATCCTGAGCTATTTGTATGATTTAATTTTGTGGACAAAATTCTAAATAAGGTGGGTAGAATATAATATCCGGCTTGTACGGATTTTTGATTTAATATATGATATTCATATTTTATTATATAATGGCATTTTCATAAATATGTCAAATCAAATCGGTTTCGCAAACGGAAAGCTTTATTAGAGTCATAACGATTAATTGGAATTTTAGAAAATTTACGGGATTTTTTCGGAGATTAAACGCTCTATTCCGAGTAATTACATTTCTCGTAATATGATAGATGTTCTCGTAAAAATAGCAAACGAGGTCCAAATCTCGAACGGACAGTTTTAATAAATCCCTGGCAATGAATAGGAGTTATTGGCAAAATATGGAACTTTCGAGAATCCGAATTGTTAGACGATTTACGAAACAAATGACGAAACGAATAGAAAATTTAGAGGAAGGGCAAAATCATCATTTAGCATTTAATTTTTATTATATACTTAAAGGAAAATTGCCTTAACGATTTTCATTTGAAAATCGATTTCCAGAAGCATTTCTTCTTCTCCTCTCCTCTCTGCCCGCGTGATTCCTTCAACGATTCCGACCTCCGATCGACTTCCGTTCTTCGTGATTCTTCCTCCAATCGCAATCCTAGGTATGGATCTATGATTCTATAACGTTAGTTTTCAATTCTCGGATCTTTTTAAAGTTAGTGTTTCGTTAGGGTTTTATTAGAAATCGAGATTTATGGTTCGTAATTAATAGGTTAGCTGTAATAAAGTATATATTGGACGTATTTGATGTTATTGGACGAAGTTAAATCAATTTGTGAAAATGTTAAAAAGTTAGAGATTTTCGGGTTTTTGGGGAAAAACTCGTTAATTGAAGTTTTGGATCATCGAGCATGAATTAGTCGTTTGAATGTCTCAATTAGATGAGTTAGAAGTTTTAAGGAATCCTTTAGTTAAGGTTTGTGATTTGGACGTCAATAGCTTAAATTGGTTTTAACGACAAATATCGTGTTTTGCCTCAGACACACGACTCCCGTGGACGAAGCTTGACATTCAGCGCGCTCAAGGTAAGTTCTCGTGACTTACTCTGACCGATTGGTCTACACCGTACTTCGGTTTAGCGTCGAGGATCTTGGAGGATTGATTGTTTTAACTGCTTTGGTTGGGTAGTTAGGTTTAAACGTTTTGTAGGTTATTTCATTTACAGTCTTGATGGTACGCATGCTTGTTTGTTTACTTTTATATTGAACTGTTCATGCATCACGTATTTTAACTTGGCATGAAAACGAATTTCTGCACTGCACGATGTTTTCTGAAAACTATGTGGCCCAGACATTGGGGGCTCTTGATCTATCGTGCGGGCCGATTAAGGGTCTGGCCGATACCACATCTTATGTACTGTAATTAATGAACGTAATCTGTTATCTGGTCACGCGAGGTGGGGCTTAGGCACGGCTGTACGTGTTGTAAGCGTGTACCCCCCTCCTCTAACCGCACGGGGTAGTTCGACCGCTGGATGGGCCCCCTTCGGTTAGAGGGATGAGATCTCGGTGATATACTGTCTGCGACGCTCTGTTATGCATTATTTCTGAACTGCATATGCACTGCACGCATCTGCATTTACGTAGAATTTACTGAGCCTGTTAGCTCATAGGTGTTTGTATGGTGTAGGTGACATTTTAGGTGACATCGAGCCAGGTGAGGACGAGGTTCCTCCTCCCGAAGTCTGATGCAGTTGACGGAGAATGGCCCGTGGGAGTGTGCTGAGCAGTCGGCGCGTTTTGACCCGTGGGGATGTCGGTGTAAGTATTTTGTGGGATTTAATGGATGATACGTATGTATAGACGAACATGTTTGGATATGGTTAGATGTTAGGTTCATATTTGATGTTTTAAACGTTTTTAGAAATCTGTTTATAATCGGTGTTTTGATAGTTTTTACTGGAACTGCTTGGAATTTGAAACAGGAGGATTAGACAACTTTTAAACGTATCAATGCAGTTCGTTTTTTTAGAAGTTTTATTGCGTTTAAAATATTATGTTATTTGAGGAATTGTTGCTCTCTGGAATCGGATTCCAGAGAGCAGATCAGATTGTGGTTTTGCTCTCTGGAGTTTCCAGAGAGCACTTGGAAAAAATGGCATAAGAGAAGTGATGAAGAGAAGTGATGAAGGAAAGCGATCGAAGGAAAATGGATCGCTGCATGCTGCATGATCGCTGCACAGGGTGTGCAGCGACCAGTCGCTGCACGCTGCGGCATGTGCAGCGATCAGTCGCTGCATGCTGCAGCGACTGGTCGCTGCCTCTGTGTTTTTAGGGCCGGACAGTTATGCCCTCTCGATTGTTTTAATCGAATTTAGTTTCGAAATTAGTTTTTAATTAATTAGTTTTTAATTGTTTTATTAACAACTTCATGTTTGTTTTAAATGGTTTTCCAAACAACACTGACGATTTCAATTCCGATTCAGTTTCCGCTTAAAGTGTAAAATAAAATGAAAAATTTATACGGGTAAATGGGTACAGTATTAGGGGTGTTACATACACTTTCTGCCGTAAAGAGCTTCATAAGGAGCCATGCCAATTGTAGCCTGGTAGCTATTATTGTAAGCAAATTCCACAAGTGGCATATATCTACTCCAAGGAGCATGAAATTCTACCACGAATGACCTTAGCATATCTTCCAGTGTCTGAATCGTTCTCTCGGATTTTCCGTCAGTCTATGGATGAAACGCCGTGCTGAAATCCAACTTGGTGCCCAAGGAGCTTTGCAAGCTTTTCCAGAACCTCGATGTGAATCTAGGATCCCGGTCTGAAACAATCGACACCGGAATACCATGCAGTTTGACAATCTCACTAATATATATTTCAGCGTATTGGTCCATGGAGAATGTCGTCTTCACAGGCAGAAAATGGGCTGACTTCGTCAATCTATCCACTATGACCCAAATACTGTTAGGCCCTTAACTGTCCTTGGCAGGCCAACAACAAAGTCCATTGCAATGTTCTCCCATTTCCATTCGGGGATCGGAAGAGGCTTAAGCGTCCCTCCTGGTCGTTGATGTTCAGCCTTGACTTGTTGACATATCATGCAAGACTCCACAAATTTGGCCACTTCATTCTTCATATTCGGCCGCCAGAAGTGAAGTTTCAAGTCTCGATACATCTTTGTGCTACCAGGATGCACAGAGAAAGAAGATGAGTGGGCTTCCGACAAGATGCTCTTTCGTAACTCTACATCTTTCGGAACATACCATCTCTCTCTGAACTTCAGAATACCATCTCCCGAATAGCTGAACTCGGAAGAGACCATAGGTAACTTGCTTACTATATCGGCCATTTCCTTTGAATTGGTCTTCTGGGCCTCTTTAATTTGGTCCAGAACGGTTGGCCGTAACGTTAGATTTGCCAGTACGGCCAATAGTTTAGAAACTTCCTCCAGTCCAAACTTTTGAATCTCTGTCCTCAAAGGCAATGAGATGGTAGCCAAGGTCGATTGCATAGTAGACGGCATCCTGCTTAACGCATCGGCTACCACATTAGCTTTCCCCGGGTGGTATTTAATCTCAACATCGTAATCCTTCACGAATTCTAACCACCGCCTTTGCCTTATATTCAACTCTTTCTGAGTAAAGATGTACTTCAAACTTTTGTGATCTGAAAACACCTCACATGATTGTCCGTATAAGTGGTGCCTCCATACTTTCAGCGCAAAGACAACAGTTGCTAACTCAAGATCATGAGTAGGGTAGCTTTGCTCGTGGTTTTTCAATTGTCGGGATGCGTACGCCACTACTTTCCCTTCTTGCATTAATATACATCCCAAACCAATCTTGGATGCATCGCAGTACACGCTGAATTTTTCGTCTTCAGTTGGCAACACTAGTAGAGGAGCCGTAGTTAATTTTTGCTTGAGTGTCTGAAAGCTCACTTCACATGCTTCAGACCACCTGAACTTGATGTTCTTCTTTGTTAAGCTGGTCATAGGTTTTGCTATCACGGAGAAGTCTTTAATGAACTTCCTGTAATAACCAGCTAGTCCGATAAAGCTCCGTACTTCCTTGGCATTCCTCGGTTTTGGCCAATCTTTCACGGCCAGAATCTTGGCTGGATCTACCGAAACTCCTTCTACAGACACCACGTGGCCTAGGAAATTAATTCTGCTCAGCCAGAATTCACACTTCGATAGCTTAGCATATAATTGATGCTGCTTTAGGATTGACAGTACAATAGCCAAGTGCTTCTCATGCTCGGCCTCACTCCTGGAATAAACCAGTATGTCGTCGATGAAAACGATCACAAATTTATCCAAGACATCCTGAAATATCCTGTTCATCAGGTCCATGAATGCCGCCGGGGCATTAGTCAGCCCAAACGACATCACTAAGAACTCGTAGTGTCCGTATCGGGTCCTGAAGGCGGTCTTTGAAATATCATTTGCTCTGACCTTCAACTGGTAATAACCGGTGCACAAGTCAATCTTAGAAAATACCCGAGCCCCTTGTAGTTGGTCAAATAAGTTATCGATTCTCGGCAACGGGTACTTATTCTTGATAGTCAACTTGTTCAGCTCACGGTAGTCGATACACATACGTAAGGACCCATCCTTCTTCTTGACAAACAAGACGGGTGCACCCCACAGAGAAACTAGGGCGCACAAAACTCTTGTCCACCAATTCCTTTAGCTGAGCCTTCAACTCCCTCAGTTCAATTGGCGCCATACGATAAGGATTCTTCGATACCAGTTCAGCGCCAAGATATACATCGATTTCGAACTCGATCTCACGATCAGGTGGCAATCCCGGTAAGTCATCCAGGAAGACCTCTGAGAAGTCTTGAACTACCGGAATGCTTTGAAGTTCCACCTCACCTTGTCTTTGAAGATCTACTATGTGGGCAAGGAATTTGACACATCCTGACCTCATCAGCTGTTGAGCTTTCAAGGTGGATATAACAGGCATACTATGTTTCTTTGGTATTGCCTGGTAGGAGAACTCTACCTCGTTCGGGCACTTAAAAGACACTAGCCCGGACCTACAGTTGATGGTGGCATAATGTCTAAACAGCCAGTCCATCCCCAGAATAACGTCGTAACCTTTCATCTCGATGACGATGAGATTGGCATACAACTCCTGGTCCCCAACTGACACTATATCACCCCGTACAACCTGCTCGGAGTGCATAAACTCTCCGGACGGTAGCATGACACTGTAGGGCTCATCGGACGGTGCAAGGCACAAGTTCTCACTACCCGCAAATTCCATGGCCACAAATGAATGAGTGGCCCCCGTATCTAATAAAGTATACGCAGGTACATCACACACCAAAATTGTACCTGTAATTGATGTGTGCTGATCAGCATCATCAACGTCCTCCATCAATGAAAAGACTCTTGGTACAGCCTGATTTTGTCTCGTGTCAGGTATCGGGCAATCACGAACATGATGGCCTCCTTTGCCACATCGGAAGCAGCCACCCGTAAGAAGCCTGCATTCACCCTTGTGACTTTTCTAGCACCGTGGGCATACGGTGAGCTGAGGATCTCCCATCGGTCTCTTCCATTTGTCTGGGTAAGTGATGGTCTCATTGGGCCTCTTAATGCCCCTGTTTTGTTGCTGCTGAGGTTGATATTTTGGCCTTTCTGCTGTTGCTGTTGTTGTTGTTGATGAACATTTCTAATAATCACTCTTGGTGGATCTCTCTGTCTTTGGGATTTCATTTCTAAGGCCTCTAACTGATAAGCCTTGGCCACCACCTTCACATACGGTGCCTCATCAAACTCTCCGGTTGTGATTCCTTGCAAAAGGTCCATCTTTAACCCTTGAATGAGCTGGTGTACCTTGTTCTAATCGGTGGCCACCAGGTGTGTTGCATATCGAGACAAGGACTCGAACTTCTGGACGTATTCAGCCACTGATCCGTATTGTCGTAGCCGAGAGAATTCTAGCAACTTTTCCTTCCTCACTCCCCGGTCAAAGTACTTCTCGTAGAAGATTTTCGTGAATCCTTCCAAGCTTAATGCCATTGTAGTCGACTGCACTGTGTCCCACCAAAATCCAGCACTTTTGGTGAGATAAAACGTGGCACAAATAACTTTCTTGCTGTCTTCTACTTCTGCATAACTAAACATTTTCTCCATAGTTCGAATCCAAGTCTCTGCGCGGGTCGGGTCTGTAGACAGTCCATCAAATAAAAGCGGCTGGAGTTGCCGGAACCTATCCTAACTGTTGTCACGTGAAGCATTTCCATGGTTATTATTGTTATTGTTCCCGCTGTCTTCTCGGGCCATCATACGTTCCACCATGCGGGACTGCACTCCCACCAGCTCGGTTAGTCAGTCGATGGCACGAGAGCTTTCGCTTGACTCTTCCTGATGCCCTCTCACCATTTCTAAGGAAACCTATTAACAGAATAAGCTAATTTAATAAACAGAACCTTTTTCAGAAATTTTAAACACTTACAGTTGGTGGAGCGATCTCACGTGGCGGTAGTGCAGTCAGACATTTCACAGAATCGGTTTTAAAACCTTGTCTCTCTGATACCACAACTGTGACAGCCCAGAACCGGATCCCGATCGGAATTCGAGAGTCAGGCCATCACTCAGGACGGATAACGGAAAACAGGGACTACATTTTTTTTTTGAACATTACACTTTTTAAACTTTGATAGTGGGAGAGAAAGTTCTCTGGATTCGAAATCAAACGGGAAAAACAGTAAACAGAGATTATGAATAACAGTTATTAATGGAGGCAGGGAACAGGAAGCATTGGCGGAAGACTTAGTTTAAAAACAATTAAAATACTGTTGGGCGGTGGATGAAAATTAAACTGGAACGGCAGATGTCGTTTAATAAGTCAATGAACCGAAACTGGTGGATGTAAATAAACCAAAGCAAATGATACAGTTAAATCGGGCGGAAGATGTGAGCTGACGTCAGGCAGAAGATTAGAGCTATCGGTGGATTCAGATACGACAAAAGGTGAACAGTGTTTAGCGGAAGACATAGACAGAATTCGAGAAGACAAACTGCATGGATAGCTCTAGAATTCGAGACCATCCATGCATAACCTAAAAAGGAGAAACTCTAGCAGTTCCAGAATGTTTCAGAACATTTAAAATATATGAATACAATCTGTCAAATACAGAAGTTTTATATTCATCAACAACAGAATATTTCAGGAGACAACTATCAATCGTCAAACAAAGATTTAAAATCAAACACCAGAACCTATACATTATATGTATGTCCAACAGAATTTCCTACAGAGTTTTTAAAACAAAAATACAGAATCCTAGTAGGGTTTACAGACATAGACTTTACTTTAAATACTTAAACCTCGGGACAGAATTTGTTTGGCTGCAGCAACCACCCCCGAGAGCTCAAGCCACCAGCGCCTAATCATCAGATTGAGGCACAAAGTCCTCATTTTCAGGTTTAGTACCTACATCAGGGAGTTCACCTATAAGTCTAAAACTCAATAAGAACATAATAAGTATGCAGTGATGCAAAATGCTATGCATGAACTTTCAGAAATACAGTGACAGTACAGAACATTACGTTTCAGTGGCAGAGGGGTATAAGTGGGGCTTATAGGGGAACTGGCGAACAGTGAGTGCACTATCAGGCACAACAATAATACAGTACAGTACAGAAACAGATCTGGAGGCCAGTCCCCGTCCCACACTTAACCGGTACATTTCAGTCAGATTTTTATCTTGCTTAGTTTCAAACAGTGTACATAAAACATTTGCATGTCTTTCAGAGAAAACGTGTATGCATGAACGGTGCTTGAACTTAAACTGGCAGACAGCAGAAATAAGACATCAGAAAGTAAATCAAAGCCAGACATTTCGGAACATAACTCTAACTCTTCTACCCGAAACAACCCGACAGAACAGAAAACCTAGTACGTCCGTGATGTAGGGCCTTAAGGGCCAACTTACGGATATGAACTTACTTGTTTGTTGCGGTGTCAGAAGTCTTGAACGTCTCGGTTTCAGTAGTTTGTGAACCTAAAACATGCTTATACAGTTATTAACCCTAAACTTCTCAAAATCAATAAACACTATAGTTAAACTTGTTAACTATCGACGAGAATTACCTTCACGAAGAAAACAGAAGAATACAGGAGAAATAAAGTGTGGAACTTTGTTTCAATCGCTTGGAAGAGATAAAACAGAGAAAGAAGAGAAGAAGTAGAGAAGTGAACTGAAGGTTTCACGTAGGAGGAAGAACTTAACTTCTTCAACAAGCTGCCAAGTGTCAATCATCCATTGACAATCTCCCACCAACCTTAATTTCTCTCCAATTTACCCTTCCATGCACTTTAGCTTAGTGTAATGTTTAGTTAAACATTAGTTTGGTTTTCCAACAAAACACATATTGTGTTTATATTAAATTAATCCCGAGAAATGGTTCAGGAAATAATTACATACAAAAAGGTCGGGTGCTACATCGGCTTTGCTTACCCGAATTGTTTGTCATTTCTAATTTTACTAATAAGTAAACATATTTATATAGAAGAAAACATCACATTTTTTGCTAAAAAAGTTTATTTGATCATTGCTAGGGCTGGGCATTGTCCGGTCCGGGTTGGTTCTGGCCCAGAATCGGACCAGACCAGTAGTTTCGGGAATTTATTTCTCGAAATCGGAATCGGTCCCTAGCGGAACCAGTACCGAACTCGAATCGGATTGAAAATTCAGTCTGGTTCCGGTTCGGTACCGGTTCTCTCCCATGCATTTTAATTTTTTTTTTTAAATTTTAAAATAAATTTTTTTCCCCTAGCCGGTTCTTGGTGGGATTATATGATTTCTCCTAGTCGGTTCTTGCTTAATGCTTACTGTTCTCCATATATAATTGATTAAGCATAAAACATTATATAACACCAATTTCAGACGAATGTTGCAACAAAATTCCCTTATCTGGCTAGGAGAAGGAAGATAAGTAAAGGCAAAATAGACTGACTTATTTGTGTGACGGTGTGAGAGAGTTGAGAACCGGGAGAGTCGTTGGAGGAATTTTGACCTTTCAAATCGGACTTGTTCAGTTGAGAATTTAGAATCAGGAAAGATGGTCACTGGTAAGGTTGCAGGTCAGGTCACTAGATCGGAATTGCGAAAGTCGCTAGTCGACGGTCGACGGTCAATAGTCGGAGCTGCGTGAGACGTGAGGTCACTAGGTCGGGTCGTCGACGTGTTCAGCTGACTGCTGAGGAGTAAACTAAGGGCTGGTTTTAGTTTTTATTTTTATTTTTTTTAAGTTATCCGACCCATGGGTCGATTCTCCCATAAGAATTCCCAGTCCCAGTACGGGGAATCGGGGACCGGACCGCAGTTCCTGGTTCGCCAATCCATGGAATCGGAATCGAGATCGGTTCCATGGCAGGCAAAACCGACCAAGAATCGGCGCAGACCTCCTGTCCGGTCCAGTTTTGTAGTTTTGAGCCGGTTCTGCCCACCCGTAATCATTAATAGCAGTTACCTAACAGTTGAGGAGGCAAAAATAAGTAGTCAAATATAATATTTTTGGTATAGCAAACATTTTTTGCTAAATTTATTGATTAAGAATAAACTCTAAACTAAGAAGATCAATAATATAATTTATGCTAAAATTTGCATTTTCATCTCATTTTGGGACAACGTGTAGTCCATCTAACATAAGAATAATATTTTTATAATAAAGTATGGTATAAGATTTGGTGCTTCCTTCTTTATACCGTATCATTTGCTTATCTCATACTGTACTATGATATGTCATTCATGGTTGAAAGGACAGGAACATCCTCAATTTCTCCGGCAAATGATTTATCCAGTGCCGTCCGGAGATTGATCAGTATATTTGTCACACCGGTACCTACATGAAAATATGACATTAACTTTGTCAATCTGTTCATATTTTTCAGCCATCTTGAACAAAAGAACAAAAAAATCTCTGGTTTGAGCCGCCTAAAATTGGACAATGGACACTCC
Source organism: Begonia masoniana (assembly GCA_022432975.1). NCBI lineage: Eukaryota > Viridiplantae > Streptophyta > Magnoliopsida > Cucurbitales > Begoniaceae > Begonia > Begonia masoniana. The sequence goes on from CM039511.1 coordinate 36,793,745, forward strand.
AACGTTGCCTTCTCAAGACCCCATTCTTCGTCGGACGAAAAAGAGAATGATTAGAAGGGCCTTAGTTACTTTAAAACATTGTGATTCATCACCTTTTATACTCCATTTTTTTCTATTTATACACAAATCTTGTAAATCTTCAAATCATTGTTCATATTTTTCAGTTTTCTGAATATTTTTATGCACAAAGCTTCTCAAGTAATGTATGCCACCATAAGATAATGCTTGAAATTCACGGGTTGAAGATGATTGAACTTCACTAGAAGAATTAGTCTCATTTAGCAAAAATTCCGGTGTAAGATATTTTATATACTGTTGAAAATCGATCGATAACGAAAAATAGAAAAACACATAAAATAGAGAGACCAAGATTTACGTGAAAAATCTTTTTAGAAAAAATCACGAATAGAAGAAAAACTCACTATTGAAATGAAGGTATAACAGTGACACTGAATTTTGAGACTCAAACGTCAATATATAGAAAAATCACAAAAACCTAATATTAAAATAGGATCACGACCCGGCCCAATTAGAATTTAAGTAACACAAAATCTAACAATTTCTTCTTTGACGCAAATTCCACATGAGAGATTCAATATAGGCTTCTCGGCCTGACCCAAAGCGAATACAAAACACTGATTTCTAACAATCTACATCTTCAAAGAAATTCCGATGCAAGGAAACAAATTGCCAAACTCTAATAAAAATAACAATAACCTCATCTTTCACAAATGCCATAGTTAGGCAAACTCATCAACTGATACCGATCAAGTTTAAAGCTGACTTAAACTTGAGAGACATACTCGAGAAGAAATCACATATTCTCCTCCATGGTATCATCGATCTTTTAGAGTTGTCACAATGAATTGAGTTTAAACATATTGAAGACTCCCCCTAGACTATATACCCTCAGACTCATTCAATGCATAACCTATTAAATGAGTTTCGCTATATTGCCGTGGAGCTTTAACCTTTCAATTAATTTTGCCTCTTGTGATACCACTCTGATGTGAAACTGAAATTGTGACAATGTGGTGAGTGCATCGCCCCGAACATCTGTAATAGGCTGACACATCAGCTTTGACATAGATACCAATCTCAACTGGAATTTCATATGAGAACCTGACTTCTTCTGAATCTTCTTAAACAAGCCTTTTGAAAGTGAATTCATGAATTTAGCTAGGGCTGGACGCGGTCCAGGTCGGTCCAGTTCCGAGTAAGAACCAGAACCAGACTGGCCCTTTCGAGATTTTTATCCCCGATCCTCCTAACAAATTTTGAATTTTTCAGTCGGGCTTCTATATCATTTTATCACCTCTATTTTTTCAAAAGTATACAAAAGCTTAATAAAGACTATTAACAAAACATCACCAAAAGTTTTTACTTGCCGATACAGCTATATATCATATAAAAAAAACTATTCAATTTTATTTTTCAACCTCAATATATCTCATATATGAGAAGTTAGGCTAAATCACATAATAGAGACTAGTAAATCTCAAATGAATTGAGCAACACTTTAGTATGTTTCTCGTTGGGTAGTTTGCACAGTGGAGAGTGCATCTATTTATAGATAATCTTCATATTCTTTGGGCTATGGTCGCTCACCGATTACTCCCAACAAAATTAAATCTAATAAACTAAATCTAACTATCTATGATTAAAATGAAATCTAAGAAACTAAATTTAACATCCAAAATTAATCCAACTATCTAACATACAAACTAAATCCAACTATCGTACATTAAAATGAAATATAAGAAACTACATTTAGCATCCAAAATAAATCAAATTATCTAACATACAAACTAAATCCAACTATCCAACATTAAAATCAAATATAAGAAACTAAATTTGTGACAGCCCAGAACCGGATCCCGATCGGAATTCAAGAGTCAGGCCATCACTCAGGACGGTTAACGAAAAACAGGGACTACATTTTTTTTGAACATTACACTTTTAAAACTTTGACAGTGGGAGAGAAAGTTCTCTGGATTCGAAATTAAACGGGAAAAACAGTAAACAGAGATTATGAATAACAGTTATTAATGGAGGTAGGGAACAGGAAGCATTGGCGGAAGACTTAGTTTAAAAACAATTAAAATACTGTTGGGCGGTGGATGAAAATTAAACCGCAACGTCGGATGTCGTTTAAAAAGTCAATGAACCGAAACCGGTGGATGTAAATAAACCAAAGCAAATGATACAATTAAATCGGGCGGAAGATGTGAGCTGACGTCAGGCGAAAGATTAGAGCTATCGGTGGATTCAGATACGACAAAAGGTGAACAGTGTTTAGCAGAAGACATAGACAGAAACTATGAATAAACTGGGTGGAAGAAGTGATGACGTCAGCCGGAAGATGGGTGACGTCAACCGGAAGATACAGGCAGCAGATGAAATCGGATAAGGTGATGACGTCAGCCGGAAGATGGATGACGTCAACCGGAAGATGCTTGCAACTGATGAGATCGGATGAGGTGATGACGTCAGCCGGAAGATTGATGACGTCAACCGGAAGATACAGACAGAAACTAAAATAAACTGGGCGGAAGACTAAATTTTAAGGGCAAATGGCAGATGAAATTTCTAAAGAGGAGCGGGCAGCGGTGGACATGATTTCTAAAGGCAGCAAAACAAGCGGGCAGCGGGCAGCGGGCAGCGGTGGGTGAAATCGGAAGAGGTAGTTTTTAAGGCAAATTTACAATTTTTGACAGGAAAACACACAGACAGAGGGCATAAGAACAGAATACCTAAAAGTCTCAGATTCTCAAACCATTTCGAGACATGGTTCTCGAGCACAACAGAAGACTTAACAAAAACTTAAGAATAATCACACCGCATGGATGGCTCAAAAACCAGAGGTCATTCATACATAGATTAACAGAAAGTATTCCAAACCATTTCAGAATACTTCATAAACATAATTCCACTGTCAAATACAGCACAACAGAAGGCATGAAAATTGTAGACTTTCAATACCCAATTCAAACAAAGTTATAAAAACATGTTTTACACATGACAGAATTCGAGAAGACAAACTGCATGGATAGCTCTAGAATTCGAGACCATCCATGCATAACCTAAAAAGGAGAAACTCTAGCAGTTCCAAAATGTTTCAGAACATTTAAAATATATGAATACAATCTGTCAAATAAAGAAGTTTTACATTCATCAACAACAGAATATTTCAGGAGACAACTATCAATGGTCAAACAGAGATTTAAAATCAAACACCAGAACCTATACATTATATGTATGTCCAATAGAATTTCCTACAAAGTTTTTAAAATAAAAACACAGAATCCTAGTAGGGTTTACAGACATAGACTTTACTTTAAATACTTAAACCTCGGGACAGAATTTGTCTGGCTGCAGCAACAACCCCCGAGAGCTCGAGCCACCAGCGCCTAATCATCAGATTGAGGCACAAAGTCCTCATTTTCATGTTCAGTACCTACATCAGGGAGTTCACCTATAAGTCTAAAACTCAATAAGAACATAATAAGTATGCAGTGATGCAAAATGCTATGCATGAACTTTCAGAAATACAGTGACAGTACAGAACATTACGTTTCAGTGGCAGAGGGGTATAAGTGGGGCTTATAGGGGAACTGGCGAACAGTGAGTGCACTATCAGGCACAACAATAATACAGTACAGTACAGAAACAGATCTGGAGGCCAGTCCTCGTCCCACACTTAACTGGTACATTTCAGTCAGATTTTTATCTTGCTTAGTTTCAAACAGTGTACATAAAACATTTGCATGTCTTTCAGAGAAAACGTGTATGCATGAACGGTGCTTGAACTTAAACTGGCAGACAGCAGAAATAAGACATCAGAAAGTAAATCAAAGCCAGACATTTCGAAACATAACTCTAACTCTTCTACCCGAAACAACCCGACAGAACAGAAAACCTAGTACCTCCGTGATGTAGGGCCTTAAGGGCCAACTTACGGATATGAACTTACCTGTTTGCTGCGGTGTCAGAAGTCTGGAACGTCTCGGTTTCAGTAGTTTGTGAACCTAAAACATGCTTATACAGTTATTAACCCTAAACTTCTCAAAATCAATAAACAGTATAGTTAAACTTGTTAACTATCGACGGGAATTACCTTCACGAAAGAAAATAGAAGAATACAGGAGAAACAAAGTGTGGAACTTTGTTTCAATAGCCTGGAAGAGAGAAAACAGAGAAAGAAGAGAAGAAGCAGAGAAGTGAACTGAAGGTTTCACGTAGGAGGAAGAACTTAACTTCTTCAACAAGCTGCCAAGTGTCAATCATCCATTGGCAATCTCCCACCAACCTTAATTTCTCTCCAATTTACCCTTCCATGCACTTTAGCTTAGTGTAATGTTTAGTTAAACATTAGTTTGGTTTTCCAACAAAACACATATTGTATTTATATTAAATTAATCCCGAGAAATGGTTCGGGAAATAATTACATACAAAAAGGCCGGGTGCTACATTCCACCCACCTTAACAGAAATTTTGTCCTTAAAATTTGCCTAAGCAAAGAGGTCCGGATATTGGGCCCTGACATCTTCTTGTCTTTCCCATGTGGCTTCCTCTACATTATGATTTCGCCATAAAACTTTCACCAATGGGACCACTCGATTGCGCAACACTTTGAGTGAGGTATCCAGTATCTGTATGGGCCTTTCTTCATATGTCAGTGTCGGCATGATATCAAAGTCCACCTGTTTCGCGATCTGAGTTGGATCTCGTACACATTTTCTCAGCATCGAAACATGGAAGACATTGTGAACTCCATCGATTGACGCTGGCAACTGTAGTCTGTAAGCCATGTTCCCAATCCTCTTCAAAATGGGAAAAAGCCCAATAAACCTTGGGCTTAGCTTTCCTTTCTTGCCAAATCTCATCACACCTTTGAAGGGTGACACTTTCAAGAATACTTCATCACCTTCAGCAAACTCTAAGTCTCTTCTTCTATGGTCCGCGTAACTCTTCTGTCGACTTTGAGAACTCTTTATTCGTTGTTTGATAGCAGCAATTACCTCGGACATCTGCTGTAGTGTTCCAGGGCCAATGAGCTTGGTTTCTCCGACCTCATCCCAACACAACGGGGATCTACATTTCCTGTCGTAAAGAGCTTCATAAGGAGCCATGCCAATCGTAGCCTGGTAGCTATTATTGTAAGTAAATTCAACAAGTGGCAGATATCTACTCCAAGGAGCATGAAATTCTAGCACGCATGACCTTAGCATATCTTCCAGTGCCGGAATCGTTCTCTCGGATTGTCCGTCAGTCTGTGGATGAAACGCCGTGCTGAAATCCAACTTGGTGCCCAAGGAGCTTTGCAAGCTTTTCCAGAACCTCGATGTGAATCTAGGATCCTGGTCCAAAACAATCGACACCGGAATACCATGCAGTTTGACAATCTCACTAATATATAGTTCAGCGTATTGGTCCATGGAGAATGTCGTCTTCACAGGCAGAAAATGGGCTGACTTCGTCAATCTGTCCACTATGACCCAAATACTGTTAGGCCCTTAACTGTCCTTGGCAGGCCAACAACAAAGTCCATTGCAATGTTCTCCCATTTCCATTCGGGATCGGAAGAGGCTTAAGCGTCCCTCCTGGTCGTTGATGTTCAGCCTTGACTTGTTGACATATCATGCAAGACTCCACAAATTTGGCCACTTCATTCTTCATATTCGGACACCAGAAGTGAAGTTTCAAGTCTTGATACATCTCTGTGCTACCAGGATGCACAGAGAAAGAAGATGAGTGGGCTTCCGACAAGATGCTCTTTCGTAACTCTACATCTTTCGGAACATACCATCTCTCTCTGAACTTCAGAATACCATCTCTCGAATAGCTAAACTCGGAAGAGACCATAGGTAACTTGCTTACTATATCGGCCATTTCCTTTGAATTGGTCTTCTGGGCCTCTTTAATTTGGTCCAGAACGGTTGGCCGTAACGTTAGATTTGCCAGTACGGCCGATAGTTTAGAAACTACCTCCAGTTCAAACTTTTGAATCTCTGTCCTCAAAGGCAATGAGATGGTAGCCAAGGTCGATTGCATAGTAGACAGCATCCTGCTCAACGCATCGGCTACCACATTAGCTTTCCCCGGGTGGTATTTAATCTCAACATCGTAATCCTTCATGAATTCTAACCACTGCCTTTGCCTTATATTCAACTCTTTCTGAGTAAAGATGTACTTGAAAGTTTTGTGATCTGAAAACACCTCACATGATTGTCCGTATAAGTGGTGCCTCCATACTTTCAGCGCAAAGACAACAGCTGCTAACTCAAGATCATGAGTAGGGTAGCTTTGCTTGTGGTTTTTCAATTGTCGGGATGCGTACGCCACTACTTTCCCTTCTTGTATTAATACACATCCCAAACCAATCTTGGATGCATCGTAGTACACGCTGAATTTTTCGTCTTCAGTTGGCAACACTAGTAGAGGAGCCGTGGTTAATTTTTGGTTGAGTGTCTGAAAGCTCACTTCACATGCTTCAGACCACCTGAACTTGATGTCCTTCTTTGTTAAGCTGGTCATAGGTTTTGCTATCACGGAGAAGTCTTTAATGAACTTCCTGTAATAACCAGTTAGTCCGATAAAGCTCCGTACTTCCTTGGCATTCCTCGGTTTTGGCCAATCTTTCACGGCCAGAATCTTGGCTGGATCTACCGAAACTCCTTCTACAGACACCACGTGGCCTAGGAAATTAATTCTGCTCAGCCAGAATTCACACTTTGATAGCTTGGCATATAATTGATGCTGCTTTAGGATTGACAGTACAATAGCCAAGTGCTTCTCATGCTCGGCCTCACTCCTGGAATAAACCAGTATGTCGTCGATGAAAACGATCACAAATTTATCCAAGACATCCTGAAATATCATGTTCATCAGGTCCATGAATGCCGCCGGGGCATTAGTCAGCCCAAACGACATCACTAAGAACTCGTAGTGTCCGTATCGGGTCCTGAAGGCGATCTTTGGAATATCATTTGCTCTGACCTTCAACTGGTAATAACCAGAGCGCAAGTCAATCTTAGAAAATACCCGAGCCCCTTGTAGTTGGTCAAATAAGTCATCGATTCTCGGCAACGGATACTTGTTCTTGATAGTCAACTTGTTCAGCTCACGGTAGTCGATACACATATGTAAGGACCCATCCTTCTTCTTGACAAACAAGACAGGTGCACCCCACGGAGAGAAACTAGGGCGCACAAAACCCTTGTCCACCAATTCCTTTAGCTGAGCCTTCAACTCCCTCAGTTCAATTGGCGCCATACGATAAGGATTCTTCGATACCAGTTCAGCGCCAGGATATACATCGATTTCGAACTCGATCTCACGATCAGGTGGCAATCCCGGTAAGTCATCCAGGAAGACCTCTGAGAAGTCTCGAACTACCGGAATGCTTTGAAGTTCCACCTCACCTTGTCTTTGAAGATCTACTATGTGGGCAAGGAATTCGACACATCCTGACCTCATCAGCTGTTGAGCTTTCAAGGTGGATATAACAGGCATACTATGTTTCTTTGGTATTGCCTGGTAGGAGAACTCTACCTCGTTCGGGCACTTAAAAGACACTAGCCCGGACCTACAGTTGATGGTGGCATAATGTCTAAACAGCTAGTCCATCCCCAGAATAACGTCGTAACCTTTCATCCCGATGACGATGAGATTGGCATACAACTTCTGGTCCCCAACTGACACTATATCACCCCGTACAACCTGCTCGGAGTGCATAAACTCTCCGAACGGTAGCATGACACTGTAGGGCTGATCGGACGGTGCAAGGCACAAGTTCTCACTACCCGTAAAGTCCATGGCCACAAATGAATGAGTGGCCCCCGTATCTAATAAAGTATACGCAGGTACATCACACACCAAAATTGTACCTGTAATTGCTGTGTGCTGATCAGCATCATCAACGTCCTCCATCAATGAAAAGACTCTTGGTACAGCCTGATTTTGTCTCGTGTCGGGTATCGAGCAATCACGAACATGATGGCCTCCTTTGCCACATCGGAAGCAGCCACCCGTAAGAAGCCTGCATTCACCCTTGTGACTTTTCTGGCATCGTGGGCATATGGTGAGCTGAGGATCTCCCATCGGTCTCTTCCCTTTGTCTGGGTAAGTGATGGTCTCATTGGGCCTCTTAATGCCCCTGTTTTGTTGCTGCTGAGGTTGAAAATTTTGGCCTCTCTGCTGTTGCTGTTGTTGTTGTTGAGGAACATTTCTAATAATCACTCTTGGTGGATCTCTCTGTCTCTGGGATTTCATTTCTAAGGCCTCTAACTGATAAGCCTTGGCCACCACCTTCACATACGGTGCCTCATCAAACCCTCCGGTTGTGATTCTTCGCAGAAGGTCCATCTTTAACCTTTGAATGAACTTGTGTACCTTGTTCTCATCGGTGGCCACCAGGTGTGTTGCATATCGGGACAAGGACTCGAACTTCTGGACGTATCCAGCCACTGATCCGTATTGTCGTAGCCGAGAGAATTCAAGCAACTTTTCCTTCCTCACTCCCCAGTCAAAGTACTTCTCGTAGATGATTTTCGTGAATCCTTCCAAGCTTAATGCCATTGTAGTCGACTGCACTGTGTCCCACCAAAATCCAGCACTTTCGGTGAGATAAAACGTGGCACAAATAACTTTCTTGTTGTCTTCTACTTCTGCATAACTAAACATTTTCTCCATAGTTCGAATCCAAGTCTCTGCGAGGGTCGGGTCTGTAGACAGTCCATCAAATAAAGGCGGCTGGAGTCGTCGGAACCTATCCCCACTGTTGTCACGTGAAGCATTTCCATGGTTATTATTGTTATTGTTCCCGCTGTCTTCTCGGGTGTGATGACCCGAATGTGAACGTATGTGTACGACTGCGGGGCAAATCTGGGGTTGCGGGGCAAACCTCGGGACCTAAGCCGAGTGTAGGCGAATCTCAGACTCGAGTATATGCGAATCCCGGGTCGTAAAGAGGGGGTTGTCACAATCCCACATCGCTTGGGGAAGTACATGGAAATGAAACATATGTAAGAGATCCCTTCCAAGATAGTAAGACGAGTTTTGGAGCACAATTGGCAACAGATCCCATAAGAACTCCGAAGTTAAAGGTGCTTCGGCGAGAGCAATTCCAGGTTGGGTGACCTTTCGGGAAGTCCTCGCCAAACAAAGCCATGAGGGGAGGATATTGGGTTACGGCCCAATCCCCAGAGCGGACAATATCTTGCGAGGAAAATGGGTCGTTACAAATGGTATCAGAGCCTGTACCCAACCGGAAATGTGGCCAATGAGGACGTTGGGCCCCCGAGGGGGGGTGATTGTGATGACCCGAATGTGAACGTATGTGTACGACTGCGGGGCAAACCTCGGGTTGCGGGGCAAACCTCGGGACCTAAGCCGAGTGTAGGCGAATCCCGGGTCGTAAAGAGGGGGTTATCACAATCCCACATCGCTTGGGGAAGTACATGGAAATGAAACATATGTAAGAGATCCCTCCCAAGATAGTAAGACGCGTTTTGGAGCACAATTGGCAACAGATCCCATAAGAACTCCGAAGTTAAAGGTGCTTCGGCGAGAGCAATTCCAGGTTGGGTGACCTTCCGGGAAGTCCTCACCAAACAAAGCCGTGAGGGGAGGATATTGAGTTACGACCCAATCCCCAGAGCGGACAATATCTTGCTGGGAAAATGGGTCGTTACATCGGGCCATCATACGTTCCACCATGTGGGACTGTACTCCCACTAGCTCGGTTAGTTGGTCGATGGCACGAGAGCTTTCGTTTTACTCTTCCTGATGCTCTCTCACCATTTCTAAGGAAACCTATTAACAGAATAACCTAATTTAATAAACATAACCTTTTTCAGAAATTTTAAACACTTACAGTAGGTGGAGCGATCTCACGTGGCGGTTGTGCAGTCAGACATTTCACAGAATCGATTTTAAAACCTTGTCTCTCAGATACCACAACTGTGACAGCCCAGAACCGGATCCCGATTGGAATTCGAGAGTCAGGCCATCACTCAGGACGGTTAACGGAAAACAGGGACTACAGTTTTTTTTTTTTTGAACATTACACTTTTAAAACTTTGACAGTGGGAGAGAAAGTTCTCTGGCTTCGAAATCAAACGGGATAAACAGTAAACAGAGATTATGAATAACAGTTATTAATGGAGGCAGGGAACAGGAAGCATTGGCGGAAGACTTAGTTTAAAAACAATTAAAATACTGTTGGGCGGTGGATGAAAATTAAACTGGACGGCGGATGTCGTTTAATAAGTCAATGAACCGAAACCGGTGGATGTAAATAAACCAAAGCAAATGATACAATTAAATCGGGCAGAAGATGTGAGCTGACGTCAGACAGAAGATTAGAGCTATCGGTGGATTCAGATACGACAAAAGGTGAATAGTGTTTAGTGGAAGACATAGACAGAAACTTTGAATAAACTGGGCGGAAGAGGTGATGACATCAGCCAGAAGATGGGTGACGTCAACCGGAAGATACAGGCAGCAGATGAAATCGGATAAGGTGATGACGTCAGTCGGAAGATGGATGACGTCAACCGGAAGATGCTTGCAACTGATGAGATCGGATGAGGTGATGACGTCAGCCAAAAGATGGATGACGTCAACCAGAAGATACAGACAGAAACTAAAATAAACTGGGCGGAAGACTAAATTTTAAGGGCAAACGGCAGATGAAATTTCTAAAGAGGAGCGGGAAGCGGTGGACATGATTTCTCAAGGCAGCAAAACAAGCGGGCAGCGGGCAGCAGTGGGTGAAATCGGAAGAGGTAGTTTTTAAGGCAAATTTACAATTTTTGACAGGAAAACACACAGACAGGGGGCATAAGAACAGAATACCTAAAAGTCTTAGATTCTCAAACCATTTCGAGACATGGTTCTCGAGCACAACAGAAGACTTAACAGAAACTTAAGAATAATCACACCGCATGGATGACTCAAAAACAAGAGGCCATTCATACATAGATTAACAGAAAGTATTCCAAACCATTTCAGAATACTTCATAAACATAATTCCACTGTCAAATACAGCACAACAAAAGGCATGAAAATTGTAGACTTTCAATACCCGATTCAAACAAAGTTAGAAAAACATGTTTTACACATGACAGATTTCGAGAAGACAAACTGCATGGATAGCTCTAGAATTCGAGACCATCCATGCATAACCTAAAAAGGAGAAACTCTAGCAGTTCCAGAATGTTTCAGAACATTTAAAATATATGAATACAATCTGTCAAATACAGAAGTTTTACATTCATCAACAACATAATATTTTAGGAGACAACTATCAATGGTCAAACAGAGATTTAAAATCAAACACCAGAACCTATACATTATATGTATGCCCAACAGAATTTCCTACAGAGTTTTTAAAACAAAAACACAGAATCCTAGTAGGGTTTACAGACATAGATTTTACTTTAAATACTTAAACCTCGGGACAGAATTTGTCTAGCTGCAGCAACCACCCCCGAAGCTCGAGCCACCAGCGCCTAATCATCAGACTGAGGCACAAAGTCCTCATTTTCAGGTTCAGTACCTACATCAGGGAGTTCACATATGAGTCTAAAACTCAGTAAGAACATAATAAGTATGCAGTGATGCAAAATGCTATGCATGAACTTTCAGAAATACAGTGACAGTACAGAACATTACGTTTCAGTGGCAGAGGGGTATAAGTGGGGCTTATAGGGGAACTGGCGAAAAGTGGGTGCACTATTAGGCACAACAGTAATACAGTACAGTACAGAAATTGATATGGAGGCCAGTCCCCGTCCCACACTTAACTGATACATTTCAGTCAGATTTTTATCTTGCTTAGTTTCAAACAGTGTACAGAAAACATTTGCATGTCTTTCAGAGAAAACGTGTATGCATTAACGGTGCTTGAACTTAAACTGGCAGACAGCAGAAATAAGACATTAGAAAGTAAATCAAAGCCAGACATTTTGGAACATAACTCTAACTCTTCTACCCGAAACAACCCGACAGAACAGAAAACCTAGTACCTCCGTGATGTAGGGCCTTCAGGGCCAACTTACAGATATGACCTTACCTATTTGCTGCGGTGTCAGAAGTCTTGAACGTCTCGGTTTCAGTAGTTTGTGAACCTAAAACATGCTTATACAGTTATTAACTCTAAACTTCTCAAAATCAATAAACAGTATAGTTAAACTTGTTAACTATCGACGGGAATTACCTTCACGGAAGAAAACAGAAGAATACAGGAGAAACAAAGTGTGGAACTTTGTTTCAATTGCCTAGAAGAGATAAAACAGAGAAAGAAGAGAAGAAGCAGAGAAGTGAACTGAAGGTTTCACGTAGGAGGAAGAACTTAACTTCTTCAACAAGCTGCCAAGTGTCAATCATCCATTGGCAATCTCCCACTAACCTTAATTTCTCTCCAATTTACCCTTCCATACTCTTTAGCTTAGTGTAATGTTTAGTTAAACATTAGTTTGGTTTTCCAACAAAACACATATTGTATTTATATTAAATTAATTCCGAGAAATAGTTCGGGAAATAATTACATACAAAAAGGCCGGGTGCTACAAAATTCAACATCCAAAATTAATCTAACTACTTTAAAAATACAAACTAAATAGTAAATCCATTTAAATAGTTAATTTCATTCCAAACTATAATTGTACGAATTACAAACTGTAAGTTTATAATTGCAACCATATCATTGAACTTGAAACTTGAAGTCCAATTTTTCGTTGGGTGTGCAGCATAAATTTGTCCATAATAATTATATTTAACTGAATCAGTGTTTGATACCTTATTGAAGTGATTCCAAGCTAAGTTCTTTTCCATTCCACATGCGAATTTTCATTATGAGTATCCATCTTACCGTGGAGCAAAAAAATATTTTATGCAATTAATTTTCTGTCGTATTAAACATAAACTGGATAGAAGAATTTGAAAAAACTTGATAATTTCTATGGAAAAATTAATCGAGAGGAATAACTTAGTTAATACAATAAATGAAAATCTTCTTGATGACTTGAAAACTATCAACAATATCGACTATCAAGCACATAATTATATCTAAAAAATTTGAATAAATCAATGGGTTAAACATAAAAGCACCCTGTAAGTTACAGGCTGTAACACTTAACCGACAACATAACAACATATTTCTAAACGTTGAAGGCTGGGAAGGACAAAGGCTGAATGTTGATTGTTGAGCCCTGAGACAGATTTCAGAACAAAATAACGCAAAATTCTAAACGCAGTATTCAGTATTTCAGTGACTGATAATTTATCAATCTAAACACATTACAGTATAAAATGGACGAACAAAAGCAGGAACTCAGCTCCAGCAGGCAGCAACAATATATAAAGGCACTAGACAACGACACAAACCCAAATCCAAGAGCTAGAAAAGAGAGACTGCAGCTCTTGACTCTTACCGACTACCCTCGAGCGTTAGCCGTCCCGCGAAACTACACAATGCGAACTTGAAGGTAGAGCGCTGACAAGAAAATCCAAGCAACAACGCGTCGATGTCTTTGTCCTGTGAAAAATCTAGAGGCGCAATGCACGGGCCACGGAGAGGCGCATTGCTTGAATTTAATAGAGGCTGAATGCTGAGTGCTGAAGACTAAAGTGTTGAGTGCTGACTGGTAAAGAGTGAAGACTGAACTACTGAGTGCTGTTGGGTTCGCTAACTACTGAAGATTGAAGAAGACTGAAGTGTTGAGTGCTGGCTCAGCACTGCTAATCCCTAATTTTGATTTCAAAACAAAAGAATCGGTCGGTTCTCTACCGGGTATTCAGGTTTTTGGTATTCGGACCGTGGACCAGTCCAGATAACACAGTATTTTTAGTATCTGAAATGGTCTCGAACCGTGAAACGTAGAGAACTGACTAAAACTGGATCGAAACGTTCGGTCTAGTCCATTCCTACAGTCTCGGGGTTCTGCCCACCCCTAAATTTTTATTTCGAAACAAAAGAACTGGTCAGTTCTCCATGGAGTATTCAGGTTTTTGGTATCCGAACCATGGACCGGACTAGATACCATGATATTTTTAGTATCTGAAACGGTCTTGGACTGTGAAACGCTGAGAATCAACCAAAACTAGATCGAAACGTTCGGTCCAGTCTGGTTCCGTAGTCTGGGGCCAGTTCTGCCCACCCTTAAATTTAGAAGCCTTATTACCTATTACTGTAGAACCCGGCTAAACATAAAAATTTGGTCTCTTTAACATGACGAGAGCACTCTAACTGATCTTCACAACTCCACATACAGCGTTGTACTTATACCCTTTCAAATTCAGTATACTCAACAAGATCAAATTTTTCTTCAACTCGAGAACATGTCACACATTACTTAGTATCCTCACAACTCTATAAAGCATCTTGATTATGATGGTACCAATACCAACTACCTTATAAGTTATGTGATTACCCATTAACACATCTTTTGAAACTGTCTTATGTGTCGAAACCAATTTTGATTGTAATTCATATGAAACGAAAAAACATCTTGATTCAATCCTTATTACGTTTTGAGTTTCCTTTGACACAACTAGAAGATCTCCAATACCTTGGTATTCTTCTTCTTCTATGACAACAACTTCATCGGATGTTATTGATTGTCTTTCGTTTTCAGCAGCTCTCTTATCATTCTGCAATTTTCGACACTCAGATTCACAATAAATCTGCAATCCAACACAAATAATCCAAATACAAAATATGTTCCACTAATTAGGACAATTTTTCCAAAATAGAACATGTTAAAATTAGAACACCAATTTAACAGATTCCATTAAGCCAAAAAATTTACCCTTAGTAAATAAGAAGAGTGCCTTTTAATCGCCAAAAAAAGCTTGGAAGGAGATCATATTGCTGCTCGGAGCTTCTATTCAGGTCTGAGATGAACAGATTCTGACCGACGAACACATATGACGAGCTATGGCAACCAGACAGCAGATCGAAACTCTGTCGAGCGCAAAGTCTTGTGATCAGAGATGCAGTGGCAGACTTCTCTAAAGAAAGGCAAAAACTTTCTTCTTCTTCTTCTCCGACGATGATAGAGGCAATGGCAAAGTCTAGTCAGACTCCTTCACTAGCCGTGGATGACAGCAACAAAGAACGAAGGAACAACGATCGGCTTCTTCTGTGGAGTTCTTAAACTGGGTAGCTGTGAAACCCACTAGCCAGTTAATTTGGAGATCAAAACGTAAGAGGAGTGGTGAGAGAAAAAAAGTAATTTTCTCTTCCTCATTAACCGCCACGTATACAATTTTCTCTCTCCCTCCATAAATCTGTCATTCTGTTGAGATTGTTTTCCACAGAATCCTTTTTACTTGTTGAATGGCGCCGCTTATGAATGAGAGAAAGAGTGAAACAGAGAGGTAGAAACCAGGGGGAAAAACCAACCGATTCGATCTCCTTTTCTGTGGAAGTTTCTCCACTGATAATCTCTACCTTTCTCAATCAATAGAAGGTTTCCTCTTGAGATTTTTCAGGATCAATTTAAAGTTGCTGTTTTCAGCCTTAACCGAGGAGGAGACCAAATTGTAGGTAAATTATTTGTCCTCATTCTTCAGATTCTAGGGCTACCAAACACTTGAAATTTTTACATGATTTTCTTCTTTGTTTTGAAGAGGATTATCACCTACTATCTGGGTATTTTGAAAGGAAGAAATTTTTAGGCTGCTATCAAAACTCTCAGAGGTAAAGACTCTATATTTAATTTGTCTTTCCTACTCTGTTGATTTCATGAAAACTCATATTAAAAATCAAATTTGTTTAATTTAGCTTATTGAAATCTTTGGACGTAGAAAAGTTGGATTATTGAGAAGAAGATTATAATTTGATTTCTGATATTTGGGCTACGTTAGACCTGCACTCTTAAACTCATTTGGTTTGGGACCTACTGTAAATCAATCGAGGTAGGAGTTTATTTTATTTTCGGTTAAGTATTATTTTTAATTCATTAATTAAATTCATTTATCTAGCATAAATTGTTTATTTAATTTTATGCTATTATTTCATTCACACATTTATCAACTGCATATTTTATCATTGATAAAAATTGTGTGGTTTTAACTAGAAGTAATAGGACAGCTGAAGAGCCGTGTTCTTGGGCGCGAAACCCTAAACTTGATCAGGGTAATTATGGCGTGCGACCGCCTCATGTCGATGTTTTGGCCTATGGCCCAGTGTGCTCGGGGTCCATGAGAGGCTCCATTTTCACCGAACATATATTTAAATTGTATAATTGCATTATTATTAAATTTATGCATAATATTTTACAACTGTTGGAAATAAACCCTACCCCTATTGAGTTGAGTCGACTCACCCCAAACGACTACTATTTATCAGGATTCAGTAAAGAAGAATTTAATTATTGGCACGGAATCAATCACTTTGCAGGAATTTCCTATTTTAATAATTTTTTCTTGAGGACGTATCTTATATTTTTAAGGTGAGACACTACTGTGGATGTATAAGCTTTGTTCTGTTTAATTTACCATGTTACTTTATTGGATATACATTATTACATTATCGGGTGTCACTTGTTGGACCTGTTTATTTACCTGTCCTGTCCCTGACTTATATTAATTGATTAATATTTCGCTACGATTGGTGAAATTTGGTGTTAAGGGTCGGACGATCTAGTCATTTTGGGATCGGGTCGTTCCCTGTTCTGTTGTGGTTCCTATAATACTCGAGAAATTTCTATAATGTACGTAGCCTAGATTAGGGTAAGTTATGGGATTTTAATATTAATCCTAAGGTATGCCAAGTTTATGAGTAAGAGAGTGAAAGTTAGAAGAGAATTGGAGGGAAAACTATATAGATGAAGTTGTGTTTGATAGAAGTGTGGTTGTAGCAAATAGAAGTGGGAAATTATAAAATAAAAGAGAAAGGAATGAGTGGTGTGGATAAGCCTTCACATTTGTTTAAAGGATGGAAAAGTGAAGGTTGTGGTTACTTTACAAAAAGAGAAAGTTTGTGGTTAAGTTTGAAAAGTGGAAAAGCTAAGTTTTAAAAAGAAGAAAATTATGGTGTAAAAAGACAATTTGGTGGTCTTCTTTCTTCTCCTCCTTCGTTGTCAGCCATGGGTGATCTCCCTCTCCTCCATCTCTTCAAGTTGTAGCAAGATTTGAGGTGAGTTAAGTGGGGGTTTTGTAATTTATGCACATTAGTGATGTTTTTGGGTGTTTTTAGTGAGTTTAGTTGATTTTTGGAAGAGTTTGAAAAACCCTAAAATGGAATTCCGAATTTTGTTTTCTCTTGCTAGGTTTTCTTGATAATTTGATGGGTTAAACCTAGGATAGGTTGGTTAGGGTATTTAGGTAGTTAAATTAGTGAATTGGTGAGAGTTTGTGAAAAACCAGTTTTGAAAACCATGAGGGCCGATTCTGTTTTTGTGTTTTCGAATTTGCTAAGTTGTTTGTTGATTGAGTTTGAGTGTTTCAATGGATAGTAGACGTGTAGAGGTTTACGGAATGAGGTGGCACGTTTAAATCTGATTTAAAACGAGTGAGTTACGACCGATTGAAGTTGGGACACCGAAAATGAGGGGATTTCGGGATTTTGGGTTTTTATATTGCAGAGTTAGTTGGTTTGTGTTAAAAATAGAGTAGGTATTCTTTAGATTATGTTTTGATAATTTCTAATTGAATTCTTTGTATATGTTAGGTTAACGAGTGAATGATTGGACCAACCGAGTTGTAACACCTAGCATTTTTGGCCGGGAGATTTTCCCTTGAATTATCGAATGATATTAGGTTTATATTATTATAATAAATGTTTTGGTGAAATTTGTTGGGATGTTTAGTGGAAAAAACTAAACTAAAGTGTAACCAAAACAATTCATTTAGTTAGAAAACCAATGGAGGGGTAGTTTAGGTAGGAATTAAGGTAGGTGGGAGGAAGCCAATGAATGACTGCCAAATGTTCAGCTTGTTGAACAAGATATACTCTTCCTCCTACGTGAAACCCTCCTCACTTTTCTTCTCTGTTCTCTTCATTCTCTTCTCTGCTTTCTCTCTTCCTGACGACAAACAACCAGCGAAGCTCCTCCGATCTCCTCAGTTTCTCTGTCTAAGGTAAGCATCTAGTAAAACTAATGTGTTTGGTCAAGTCGAAGCGTTAGTTTGCTGAAGGGTTAATGTCTGATCGTGCATGATGTAAATCTGTGGATCGCCAAGGACTTACGTGCGAAGCTTTCAACTCTGCAGCAACAGTAAGTTCATACGTATAGGTTTGGCCCTACAATACGGAGGTACTAGGTTTTATGTTGCCGGGATTACTGTTGGGTAGTTAAACTGTAGATTATGTTTTAGGTTAAGTTTGTTTTGATTTATGTTCTGCTTCAATATCCTGTCACCTGTTTATGTGATGTTAAGCACCGTAAATATTCATGCATACACGTTTTCTCTGAAAGTCATGCAAATATTTTCTGCACACGGTTTGAAGTTAAGAAAGATAAAACTTGTAATGTAATGTACGGTTAAGTGTGGGACGGGGACTGACATCCTGTTATCCCTGTTAAGTACCTGTCGTGTACTTCTATTGCGCCAGTTCCTCTATAAACCCCACTTATATCTCCCTGTCCAGTGAAACGTAATGTAATGTCCTTGTATTTTGAAAGTTCATGCATAGCATATGCATCACTGCATTTTATACTCTTACTGAGCTCTAGGCTCATAGTTGAACTCCCTGTTGTAGGTACAGACCCCATGGATGACGATTTTGTGTCTCAGGCCGACGAATAGGTGGTTGGTGGCACGAGCTTGAGGGGGTTGGTTGCTGTATTCAGACAAATGTTATTCCTGTGAGGATGTATTTTTCTAAAGTTATGTCTAGTTCTATACAGCTTCTGAGATTTTAAAACGGAGTATAGACTCTGTGTTGATAAGTTTTTAAACCTCTGTATTTGACAGTTGCATATTTATTCTGAAGTATTCTGGAACTGTTTGAAATATTTTCCTTTTAGGATGTGCATGAATTACCTCAAGTTTTAGAGCTATCCATGCAGTTAAATTCTTGAATTCTGTCATGTTTTCCAACTTCTGTCGTGTTTTCTAGCATGTTTTAAAACTATGTTTTGAATCAGGTTTTTGAAATTTGATGCTTTCTGTGTCAAAAGAAATAAGTCGTCAAGTAGAGAGGTAGTCGATCGATCGCCCAGGGTAACCGATCGATCGGTAGAGCATATGTTTATGTCTTTTAAGTTCGAACAACCACGTCCACTGCCTTCTCTTTTTATGCCTTTCAAATTCCGTCGTCCATTTTGCCTTCGGACTTAGTCTTCCACGTCCATTTTGCCTCCAGTTTCTGTTGTCTATTTTGTCTTCGGTTTCTGTCTTTCATTCGGCTAA
Source organism: Begonia masoniana (assembly GCA_022432975.1). NCBI lineage: Eukaryota > Viridiplantae > Streptophyta > Magnoliopsida > Cucurbitales > Begoniaceae > Begonia > Begonia masoniana. The sequence goes on from CM039511.1 coordinate 36,813,113, forward strand.
GTGTTATCGTGCAAAGTTATCGTCCACGATAACGTCGCCGAGACTCTGCCTGTTATTTTAAACGTCCACGCTGCCTTTGAAAATAGTCGTCCACGACTTCTTCAAAAACAGTTGTCCATTCTGTCCTTGATTTTAAACATCCGCGGACTCCTGTTGTAACACCCGAGATGACGACTAGGTAACCTTCCTAACTGTATTAACGGTCATAATATTTAAATCTTCGTGGTTTAGGATTTATGCAAAGTTTAATTAATTTTAGGTGGATTTAAACTAGGTTGAGTGGCAAAGTTGTAATAATGGAGGGTGATGATCGATATATAAAGAAAAAGGAAATCTTTAAACCTCTCAAAAACCTCACTGTAGCCGACACACTCCCTTCCACGATTTCTCCACTCTCCAGAGCTCTCTCTCAGCCGACGACTCCTTCAACAACGAACGATTTCTCTTGTATTCACTCCGATAACCCACATTTGAGGTAAGGTTCTGACAATGTAGTTGTTGAGTAGTTATTTAGAGCTCTGTTTTCAGCTAGAAACCCGAAGTCCAGATTCTGTAATGGCAGAGTAATAATAGGAACATTGTTAATCTGAGTTTGATAATAGCGTTACCGATTCGAATCTGAACTTTGACAACCGACTGTAAATAGCTGCTAGGTTGGATATGAATGTCTGTAGTTTTGGAGCTTAACCCACGCACACAAGGTGCTTGACGGAGAGGACTAAGAAATACAGATTTTAGGATGACATTTAGTTAGGGCTTTACTAGTTTTGAGTTTAAGTTATTTAGGATTTTATTTTAACTACGAATATGAAATGTCATAGGCAAGGAAAGCTCAAGTGAAGGTGCTGCTTAGCTAAGGAATCCAGGTAAGTGAATGTACAGGTTTCTCGGTCATTAGGACCCTACATCAAAGGATGCTAGGTAGAGATGTCTATGATGATTAAAAGTTCCCCTTATGTTACTGTCTAATGTTTAAGCTGAGGATTTGTTCAATGGTGAGGTTTCATATTGAATAGTGTTTTGTTCTGTAGCTTGATGATTTAAGAATTTCTATGTACATGCATCATGACTATTTTATGCATATGAAATGTTTTTAAGAGCATGGTTTTCTCATGAAATAAAGTAAGAAGATAAAACTTATGCAACATGGACTAAGTGAGGGTTGGGGGCGGTTCGGCGTATGTCACAGTCCAAAGAAAGACATATGAATACGACCCGCAGTAGGGACCATGATCAAACTCACTGTCGAACCCCCTTTACCGGCACAAATCCTCTCTTAATCCACACAACTTGAATGAAGAATAAGATTAATGACTATGAATGATGAACATGATCGATGACTATGAACGGTTATGAAAGATTATGAATGATGAATACGATCCATGATTATGAATGATGAATATGAACAAGAATATGAACAAGAAATGATCTATGAGCATGTTTTTCTCTGAATTATGCATTCATGCACACATGTTAGTGTTGCATTCCTTACTAAGCATTAGGCTTATAGTTGAACCTTATGATGTAGGTGAAGAGACTACAGGTGATGACACTAATTTCAAAGAGGATATTTAAAGCTGGTTGCTGGAGGATGCTCAGTGAGGCAGTGAAGGCTGGTTAGGCGATTAAGTACCCTGGTTATGCTCATAGTAAGTCAGAGACGGTTATGATAAACAGATGACTAAGTAAATAGAATTTTCTTATAATAACGAGATTCGAATTAGATGGTTTGACTTCAGAGTCTATTGATGATTTTAAGGATTATTGAATGGTCCTGTTTTGCTTAAGTCTTCCGCTATGCGTATCTTGAATGGGTCATGGTTTTACTCATTAGAGTTTGTAATTTCCAGGTTAAGATTTGGGTGTGTTGTAGTATTTCTGTTGGATGAAGTTGTGTGAAGGTTTTAGTGTTTTACTGTCGAAAGATAGAAGCTGGATGAGGCATTCATCCGGCTGACGTCACCGGCAGATGACAAATGACAGGAATCGAACGATTAAGTCTTCCGGATGACGTCACCGGAAGATGTAGTATGTCTTCATCGGCAGATGTAGAGTGTTTAGCTTTCGGATGATGTAAGTAGTTGTTTTGTCCTTTAGTGACCGGATGATATGAGAGTTGTTTTGTCCTTTAGTGACCGGATGATATGAGAGTTGTTTTGTCCTTTAGTGACCGGATGATATGAGAGTTGTTTTGTCCTTTAGTGACCGGATGATATGAGAGTTGTTTTGTCCTTTAGTGACCGGATGATATGAGAGTTGTTTTGTCCTTTAGTGACCGGATGATATGAGAGTTGTTTTGTCCTTTAGTGACCGGATGATATGAGAGTTGTTTTGTCCTTTAGTGACCGGATGATATGAGAGTTGTTTTGTCCTTTAGTGACCGGATGATATGAGAGTTGTTTTGTCCTTTAGTGACCGGATGATATGAGAGTTGTTTTGTCCTTTAGTGACCGGATGATATGAGAGTTGTTTTGTCCTTTAGTGACCGGATGATATGAGAGTTGTTTTGTCCTTTAGTGACCGGATGATATGAGAGTTGTTTTGTCCTTTAGTGACCGGATGATATGAGAGTTGTTTTGTCCTTTAGTGACCGGATGATATGAGAGTTGTTTTGTCCTTTAGTGACCGGATGATATGAGAGTTGTTTTGTCCTTTAGTGACCGGATGATATGAGAGTTGTTTTGTCCTTTAGTGACCGGATGATATGAGAGTTGTTTTGTCCTTTAGTGACCGGATGATATGAGAGTTGTTTTGTCCTTTAGTGACCGGATGATATGAGAGTTGTTTTGTCCTTTAGTGACCGGATGATATGAGAGTTGTTTTGTCCTTTAGTGACCGGATGATATGAGAGTTGTTTTGTCCTTTAGTGACCGGATGATATGAGAGTTGTTTTGTCCTTTAGTGACCGGATGATATGAGAGTTGTTTTGTCCTTTAGTGACCGGATGATATGAGAGTTGTTTTGTCCTTTAGTGACCGGATGATATGAGAGTTGTTTTGTCCTTTAGTGACCGGATGATATGAGAGTTGTTTTGTCCTTTAGTGACCGGATGATATGAGAGTTGTTTTGTCCTTTAGTGACCTTTAGTGACCGGATGATATGAGAGTTGTTTTGTCCTTTAGTGACCGGATGATATGAGAGTTGTTTTGTCCTTTAGTCACCGGATGACATGAGAGTTGTTTTGTCCTTTAGTGACCGGATGATATGAGAGTTGTTTTGTCCTTTAGTGACTGGATGATATGAGAGTTGTTTTTTCGTTTAGTGACCGGATGATGTTTTTAATTGTACACGAGATGCACGTGATCGTCGGTCGATGCGAGTTTTTGCATCTTCCGATAGGTGTTTAAATGAGTCATGTGGGGCGCACGTGCCATCCGGAAGATGCAAAATCTATCGGTTGATGCATGCAAACCCATGCAACTCGTACGTCGATCGGAAACACGTATGAGGGATTAATATTCCACCCGTTAAGTTGATGTCCTTAAGCCTGTTAGGTGCATGGTTACTAAAAAAAAAAAAGGAAGTCCAATTATGAATTAAAGTTTTAATTAAAGTCAAGAATTTCGTGGCGATCCTCCTCGGGTCGTTACAATTATGGTATCAGAGCAAAACCGGGTTCTAAAACCGATTCTGCAGACTGCCTTCCAGCACTGACTGTCTCACGAGCGCACTCCAACAACTGTAAGTGTTTATGATTCTAGTGATGTCATTAAAGTTAAGATGTGTTTATGACTAATTGTTTAGGAATCACAAGATGGTGAGAGGTCAACAGAGAGATGACAATGTGGATAGTCACACCATTGCTCAATTGACTGAGCTAGTTATTCGCCAATTCTGCCAAGTTGAGCAGCTCATGACCGCCGGGAAGAACAGGGGAATTCAAGTACGAATATTGCCCGAGAACATGGGGATGAGCGTTTTCACCGACTTTGACTCCCGACTTTCAATTGGCCAAGTTTCAGATCCAGTTTATGCTGAGGAATGGATTCAAAAGATGGAGGACATGTTCAAGTATGCAAAGGTGGAAGAAGGAGATAAGGTCACATGTGCTGTTTATCACTTGGAACTGGATGCGAGGCATTGGTGGAACTCGGTCCAGAGCACAACTGACGCAGGAGCTATGACCTGGGAAAGGTTCAAGACGGCCTTCTTTGACAAGTATTTCAACCGGACTATTCGGGCCAATAAGAAAAAGGAGTTTATGAATCTTCGACAGACTGGTTCAGTGACGGATTACATATGTAGATTTGAGTCCTTGTCTCGGTTTGCATCACGTTTGGTGGAAGACGAGGAGGATAAGATTTATCAGTTTGTTCAAGGACTGAAGCCAAGCTTGTATATGAAAGTGAAAACTGCTGGTGTCTACAATGTGCCGTATACTGAGGTCACAGCTAAGGCTTTGGAAATGGAGGAGGCTGAAATAACAGTGTATGAGCAGCGTGATCAGTCAAAGAAGACTACCAAGGATGCCCAACAGCCACCACGACTGAACAAGGGCTGGCAGCCACAGCAGAACAGGGGACCACAGCAGCAGAAAGGCGTGAAGAGGCCATTCAACCAGAATGATGACCAAGGAAAGGGAAAGAGACCTCTGGCACCCTTATGCCCCACCTATCAGAAAAACCACCCCGGCGAATGCAAGTTGCGTTCTGGCCGCTGCTTCAGATGTGATAAGGTTGGACACATAGTCAGAGACTGCCCCATGCCGCCTGACCCGAACCGTGCAAGGATAGCACCCAGAGTTTTTGCTATGATGGAAGATGAGGACACGGTGCCGCATACAGTCATAACAGGTACCATTATGATCTGTGGTTTTGCTGCTTACACACTTATAGATACAGGAGCCACACACTCGTTTGTATCAACCTTGTTTGTGTACAATCATAACCTAGAATCTCGGTCAGCTGAAAGGTCATTTAGCGTTATGTTACCATCAGGAAAGTCCCTACATTCAGAACAGATGATTAAAGGAGACATTATGTCCTTAGGAAGTAAGAAATTATATGTAGAACTGATAGTAATTGACATGAAAGGGTATGAAGTAATATTAGGAATGGATTGGTTATTCAGGCATTATGCCACTGTAAGTTGGACTGGATTAGTTGATTTTCGACCCCCAAATGGTGATCATTACTCTTTCCAAGCTATTCCTAAGATAAGTAAAATACCAATCATATCCTCACTGGAAATTTACCGGTTATTGAGAAATGGTTGTGAGAGTTACTTAGCTACCATAATGGATGTTCGGGTGAAGAATAAAATAGAGTTACAAGACATCCCCATAGTCAGAGAGTTCCCTAAGGCATTCTTGGATGATTTGCCTGGATTATCACCTGATAGAGAAATAGAGTTTGTAATTGATACATATCCCGAGGCATTACCGGTATCTAAGAACCCTTACCGTATGGCACCGGTAGAACTAAAGGAGTTAAAGGTCCAACTACAGGAATTAGTAGACAAAGGATTTATACACCCTAGCAGTTCCCCTTGGGGTGCACCTGTTTTATTCGTTAAGAAGAAATATGGTTCCCTTAGAATGTGCATAGACTACAGGGAATTAAATAAGTTGACAATTAAGAATAAGTACCCCTTACCTCGGATTGATGATTTGTTTGACCAGTTGCAAGGAGCTAAGGTGTTTTCGAAAATAGATTTACGTTCGGGCTACTACCAACTGAAGGTTAAGGAAGGAGATATACCAAAGACAGTCTTCAGGACCCGTTATGGACACTACGAATTCTTAGTCATGTCATTTGGACTGACCAACGCACCTGCAGCCTTTATGGACTTAATGAATCGTGTGTTTCGTGAGTATTTGGACAAATTTCTAATTGTATTTATAGATGATATCTTGATATACTCACGAACTGAAGCTGACCATGCAGAACATTTAAGGGTAGTTTTGACAACATTGAAGGAGCACCAGCTGTATGCCAAGTTGTCCAAGTGTGAATTTTGGTTGGACAAGGTAAATTTTCTTGGCCATGTAGTTTCTGCTGATGGCATATCAGTGGACCCGACCAAAATTCAGGCAGTAAAGGATTGGCCACAACCAAAGAATGCCAGTGAAGTCCGCAGTTTCCTTGGATTAGCGGGCTACTACAAGAAATTCATCAAAGGATTTTCCATGATAGCTAAGCCTCTGACGAATCTGACAAAGAAGGACAATAAGTATTCTTGGACCGAAGCCTGTGAGGAGAGCTTCCAGACATTGAAATTAAAGTTAACAACAGCCCTTGTATTGACTCTCCCAACCGAAGAAGGGAAATTTAGTGTTTATTGTGATGCATCCAAAGTTGGACTAGGGTGTGTTTTGATGCAAGAAGGCAAGGTTATAGCGTATGCCTCTAGGCAGCTAAAAAGTTATGAACAGAACTACCACACTCACGATTTGGAACTAGCCGCAGTTGTTTTTGCACTAAAGATTTGGAGACACTACTTGTATGGACGACAATGTGAAGTATTTTCTGACCATAAGAGCTTGAAGTATCTCTTCACCCAAAGAGAATTGAACATGAGACAGAGGCGTTGATTAGAACTTGTTAAGGATTACGACTTTGTGATCAAGTATCACCCGGGTAAGGCAAACTCTGCAGCTGACGCGTTGATTAGGATGCCAACAACAATGCAACCCGCGGTGTCAACTATGTCTATACCTCTATGGATGGAGGTTCAGAAATTTGAATTAGAGTTAGTTCCTGAGCTGTCGAATTTACTTGCTACTCTAACCATTCAACCAACCATTTTGGAAATGATCAAAGAAGCTCAACAGAAGGACTCAGAGGAGAATGACAGCATGATGAACAAGGTGAAGGACACCACCTCCGAGTTTAGTCTCTCCAAGGATGGGATTCTGAGGTTTAGAAATACATGGTATGTCCCTAATGATGAAGAATTACGTAAGATAATCTTGGCTAAGGCGCATTCGTCTCCCTTTTCTGTAGATCCCGGCAGCACCAAGATGTATCGAGACATGAAGTTACTCTATTGGTGGCCAAACTTAAAGAGAGATGTTGCTAAGCATGTAGAGTCATGTTTGGTTTGCCAACAGGTTAAAGTCGAGCACCAACGTCCAAGAGGCACCCTTCAGCCTTTACCTATACCAGAGTGGAAGTGGGAACACATAGCTATGGATTTCGTTGTAGGATTACCTAAGACAACTAAGGGACATGATAGTATTTGGGTTGTAATCGATAGGTTGACAAAGTCAGCCCACTTTATACCTGTAGGAATGACTTTCAAAATGGATCAACTTGCTGCCCTGTATGTTCAAGAGATTATCAGATTGCATGGAATTCCTTTATCTATTATATCCGATCGGGATCCTAGATTCACCTCAAGATTTTGGCAAAGCTTGCAAGGCACATTAGGATCAAAACTATCTTTTAGCACAGCCTTCCACCCACAAACCGATGGACAATCCGAAAGGACAATTCAGATACTTGAGGACATGTTGAGAGCTTGTGTGCTTGATTTTCAAGCATCTTTGAGTCGATACCTGCCTTTAGTTGAATTCTCCTACAACAACAGTTATCAGTCCACTATCGGAATGGCACCTTATGAGGCACTGTATGGCAGGAAATGTAGATCACCACTGTATTGGAATGAAGTTGGTGAAGCAAAGCTCCTAGGTCCCGAGATGTTGCAACAGATGTCCGACAAGATTGCCACTATTAAAAGGAGGATGATTACTGCACAAAGCCGACAGAAAAGTTATGCAGACCAAAGGAGGAGAGATCTTGAGTTTATGATTGGAGATGAGGTTTTCTTAAAGATTTCACCCTTTAAAGGAGTTTTAAGATTTGGCAAGAAAGGAAAGCTAAACCCACGATTTATTGGACCATTCCCTGTCTTAGAAAGGATTGGCAGTACGGCTTATAGATTACAACTGCCTCCATCACTAGAAAAGGTTCATAATGTTTTTCATGTGTCAATGTTAAGAAAATGCATACGGGATCCTGCACAAGTAGTTAAGCCAGTGGATATTGAGATCGAGCCGACATTGATGTATGAAGAGAGACCAGTGCAGATATTGGAATCCGCAGTTAAGACTCTGAGGAATAAATAAATCCCGTTGGTTAAAGTTTTGTGGACAAACCATGGAGTTGAAGAAGCCACATTGGAGCGACAGCAAGATATGTTGGAGAGATATCCAGAGCTTTTTGCTTGATCAATTTTTGGGGACGAAAATTTTGTTTAAGGAGGGGTGGATGTAACACCCGAGATGACGACTAGGTAACCTTCCTAACTGTATTAACGGTCATAATATTTAAATCTTCATGGTTTAGGATTTATGCCAAGTTTAATTGATTTTATGTGGATTTAAACTAGGTTGAGTGGAAAAATTGTAATAATTGAGGGTGATGATCGATATATAAAGAAAAAGGAAATCTTTAAACCTCTCAAAAACCTCACTGTAGCCGACACACTCCCTTCCACGATTTCTCCACTCTCCAGAGCTCTCTCTCAGCCGGCGACTCCTTCACCAATGAACGATTTCTCTTGTATTCACTCCGATAACCCACATTCGAGGTAAGGTTCTGACAATGTAGTTGTTGAGTAGTTATTTAGAGCTCTGTTTTCAGCTAGAAACCCGAAGTCCAGATTCTGTAATGGCAGAGTAATAATAGGAACATTGTTAATCTGAGTTTGATAATAGCGTTACCGATTCGAATCTGAACTTTGACAACCGACTGTAAATAGCTGCTAGGTTGGATATGAATGTCTGTAGTTTTGGAGCTTAACCCACGCACACAAGGTGCTTGACGGAGAGGACTAAGAAATATAGATTTTAGGATGACATTTAGTTAGGGCTTTACTAGTTTTGAGTTTAAGTTATTTAGGATTTTATTTTAACTACGAATATGAAATGTCATAGGCAAGGAAAGCTCAAGTGAAGGTGCTGCTTAGCTAAGGAATCCAGGTAAGTGAATGTACAGGTTTCTCGGTCATTAGGACCCTACATCAAAGGATGCTAGGTAGAGATGTCTATGATGATTAAAAGTTCCCCTTATGTTACTGTCTAATGTTTAAGCTGAGGATTTGTTCAATGGTGAGGTTTCATATTGAATAGTGTTCTGTTCTGTAGCTTGACGATTTAAGAATTTCCATGTACATGCATCATGACTATTTTATGCATATGAAATGTTTTTAAGAGCATGGTTTTCTCATGAAATAAAGTAAGAAGATAAAACTTATGCAACGTGGACTAAGTGAGGGTTGGGGGCGGTTCGGCGTATGTCACAGTCCAAAGAAGGACTTATGAATACGACCCGCAGTAGGGACCATGATCAAACTCACTGTCGAACCCCCTTTACCGGCACAAATCCTCTCTTAATCCACACAACTTGAATGAAGAATAAGATTAATGACTATGAATGATGAACATGATCGATGACTATGAACGGTTATGAAAGATTATGAATGATGAATACGATCCATGATTATGAATGATGAATATGAACAAGAATATGAACAAGAAATGATCTATGAGCATGTTTTTCTCTGAATTATGCATTCATGCACACATGTTAGTGTTGCATTCCTTACTAAGCATTAGGCTTATAGTTGAACCTTATGATGTAGGTGAAGAGACTACAGGTGATGACACTAATTTCAAAGAGGATATTTAAAGCTGGTTGCTGGAGGATGCTCAGTGAGGCAGTGAAGGCTGGTTAGGCGATTAAGTACCCTGGTTATGCTCATAGTAAGTCAGAGACGTTTATGATAAACAGATGACTAAGTAGAATAGAATTTTCTTATAATAACGAGATTCGAATTAGAATGGTTTGACTTCAGAGTCTATTGATGATTTTAAGGATTATTGAATGGTCTGTTTTGCTTAAGTCTTCCGCTATGCGTATCTTGAATGGGTCATGGTTTTACTCATTAGAGTTTGTAATTTCCAGGTTAAGATTTGGGTGTGTTGTAGTATTTCTGTTGGATGAAGTTGTGTGAAGGTTTTAGTGTTTTACTGTCGAAAGATAGAAGCTGGATGAGGCATTCATCCGGCTGACGTCACCGGCAGATGACAAATGACAGGAATCGAACGATTAAGTCTTCTGGATGACGTCACCGGAAGATGTAGTATGTTCTTCATCGGCAGATGTAGAGTGTTTAGCCTTCGGATGATGTAAGTATAAATTCGTCGTCTAGCGATCGGCGGATGAGGTGTATTAAAGTCACCGGATGACATGAGAGTTGTTTTGTCCTTTAGTGACCGGATGATATGAGAGTTGTTTTGTCCTTTAGTCACCGGATGACATGAGAGTTGTTTTGTCCTTTAGTGACCGGATGATATGAGAGTTGTTTTGTCCTTTAGTGACCGGATGATATGAGAGTTGTTTTGTCCTTTAGTGACCGGATGATATGAGAGTTGTTTTGTCCTTTAGTGACCGGATGATATGAGAGTTGTTTTGTCCTTTAGTGACGGATGATATGAGAGTTGTTTTGTCCTTTAGTGACCGGATGATATGAGAGTTGTTTTGTCCTTTAGTGACCGGATGATATGAGAGTTGTTTTGTCCTTTAGTGACCGGATGATATGAGAGTTGTTTTGTCCTTTAGTGACCGGATGATATGAGAGTTGTTTTGTCCTTTAGTGACCGGATGATATGAGAGTTGTTTTGTCCTTTAGTGACCGGATGATATGAGAGTTGTTTTGTCCTTTAGTGACCGGATGATATGAGAGTTGTTTTGTCCTTTAGTGACCGGATGATATGAGAGTTGTTTTGTCCTTTAGTGACCGGATGATATGAGAGTTGTTTTGTCCTTTAGTGACCGGATGATATGAGAGTTGTTTTGTCCTTTAGTGACCGGATGATATGAGAGTTGTTTTGTCCTTTAGTGACCGGATGATATGAGAGTTGTTTTGTCCTTTAGTGACCGGATGATATGAGAGTTGTTTTGTCCTTTAGTGACCGGATGATATGAGAGTTGTTTTGTCCTTTAGTGACCGGATGATATGAGAGTTGTTTTGTCCTTTAGTGACCGGATGATATGAGAGTTGTTTTGTCCTTTAGTGACCGGATGATATGAGAGTTGTTTTGTCCTTTAGTGACCGGATGACATGAGAGTTGTTTTGTCCTTTAGTGACCGGATGATATGAGAGTTGTTTTGTCCTTTAGTGACCGGATGATATGAGAGTTGTTTTGTCCTTTAGTGACCGGATGATATGAGAGTTGTTTTGTCCTTTAGTGACCGGATGATATGATTGTCCTTTAGTGACCGGATGATATGAGAGTTGTTTTGTCCTTTAGTGACCGGATGATATGAGAGTTGTTTTGTCCTTTAGTGACCGGATGATATGAGAGTTGTTTTGTCGTTTAGTGACCGGATGATGTTTTTAATTGTACACGAGATGCACGTGATCGTCGGTCGATGCGAGTTTTTGCATCTGCCGATAGGTGTTTAAATGAGTCATGTGAGGCGCACGTGCCATCCGGAAGATGCAAAATCTATCGGTTGATGCATGCAAACCCATGCAACTCGTACGTCGATCGGAAACACGTATGAGGGATTAATATTCCACCCGTTAAGTTGATGTCCTTAAGCCTGTTAGGTGCATGGTTACTAAAAAAAAAAGGAAGTCTAATTATGAATTAAAGTTTTAAGTAAGGTCAAGAATTTCGTGGCGATCCTCCCCGGGTCGTTACACCTGTTGTCTTCTGTTTGTCTTTTATTGCATATGTCCACGGACTCCTGTTGTCTTCTGTTTTTGTCTTTTATTGCAAACCTCCACGGACTCTTGTTGTCTTCTGTTTTTGTCTTTTATGTTAAACATCCACGGCTTCTGTTTGTCCACAGATCCTGTCTTTGATTTTTAATGTCCACGGCTTCTGTTTGTCCACAAATCCCGTCTTTGATTTTAAACGTCCACGACTCCTGTTTGTCCACAGATTTTGCCATTTATTTCAAATGTCCACGGTATGACTTCCAGTTTCTATTTCCATTTTATTAAGTTTTCCCCCACAAGTCTATCGTCCATTTCTGTGTGTTTATTCCAGTCGTCCATTTCTGTTTCACGATTTTCTGTTTTCACGTCTTCAGATTTAAGTGTTTTAAAAAGTCGAAGGTTTTACGTCCAAATGTCAGAATCCTGTTGAAGTCGAAGTCAAGTCCTGGTGAAAATCCCGGGAATTGTTTTCGCGGCTAATTATTCCTGTAACCATCCAGTCTTCAGGTCCAGAGAAGGTTTTCTTTGTGTAAAGTTTTAAAAGTTTCAAAAAAAAATAGTTCGCGTTTTTTTTTAAATGTCCGGAGTGAGGCCCTTCGACCCCAATCGGGTTTGGGGGGCATCACAGTAATAGTATCAGAGCGAAACCGGGTTTTAAAAGTGATTCTGTAAACTGTCTGGTTGTGTAACCTGCCACGTGAGATCGCTCCACCAACTGTAAGTGTTTAAGTTCTGTACCCGTTTTGTTTATTAAGTTGAGTTCATTATTATGTATAGGATTTTCTAGAAATGATGAGAGGGAATCAAGGAGAGCCAAACGATAGAGGCGACGCCCTCGATCGTCTAACCGAGCTAGTCGGCATTCAGTCACGCATGATGGCAGACAATGGGAACAACAACCATGCACCACGAGACACCAGTAGAGGTAGATTCTGATGGCTCCAACCGCTTACATTTGATGGATTGTCTACGGACCCAGCTCACGCTGAGGAATGGATCCGGCAGATCAAACGTATGTTCAACTATGCAGAAGTGGAGGAAAACAAGAAGGTGGTATGTGCCTCGTTCTATCTCACCAAAAATACTAGATTTTGGTGGGACATGGTGCAGTCATCTACCGTGGCATTGAGCTGGGAAGGATTCAAGAGAATCTTCTACGAGAGATACTTCGAACGTAGCGCGAGGAAGGAGAAGATGATCAAATTCTCCCGACTATGCCAATATGGACCAGTGGCTGAATATGTTCAGAAGTTCGAGTCGCTATCCTGCTATGCACCTCATCTGGTGGCCACTGACAAAAACAAGGTATACCAGTTCATCGAGGGTCTGAAGATGGACCTTTTACGAGGGATCACATCCGGGGGATTTGATGAGGCACCATATACAAAGGTGGTGGCCAAGGCTTATCAGTTGGAAGCCTTAGAGACGAAGTTCCAGAGACAGAGGGATTCATCAGAAAGGTTCTATCGGGATGTTCTTCAACAACAACAAGGTCGTGATTGGCAACCACAGCAGCAACTAAACCGGGGTGTGAAGCGGCTCAATGAGATTGCTGCTTATCAGGATAAGGGGAAAAGACCGATGGGAGCTCCTCAGCTTCCCGTGTGCCCGCGTTGCAAGAGAAACCACATAGGTGAATGTAGGTTCTTTACCGGCCGTTGCTTCCGGTGCGACAAGGGAGGTCATCACGTCCGGGATTGCCCAATGCTGGATAATAGGCCGAATCATGTCGTTGCAAGGGTTTTTGCATTAACAGAGGACGACGATGATGCCCAGCACACTGCGATCACAGGTACGGTCCCATTGTAGAAGTTCATAAAATAAAGAACCTTAGGATGAGAGTAAAAAGGATTAAGAGACCTTTAAGTTTAAGCAAATTTTGGGGACCAAAATTCTTTTAAGGTGGGTGGAATGTAACACCCGGCATTTTTGGTCGGAAGATTTTCCCTTGAATTATCGAACGGGATTAGGTTTATATTATTATAATGAATGTTTTGGTGAAATTTGTTGGGATGTTTAGTGGAAAAAACTAAACCAAAGTGTAACCAAAACAATTCATTTAGTTAGAAAATCAATGGAGGGGCAGTTTAAGTAGGAATTAAGGTAGGTGGGAGGAAGCCAATGAATGGCTGCCAAGTGTTCAGCTTGTTGAACAAGATATACTCTTCCTCCTACGTGAAACCCTCCTCACTTCTCTTCTTTGTTCTCTCCATTCTCTTTTCTGCTTTCTCTCTTCTTGATGACAAACGACCAGCGAAGCTCCTCCGATCTCCTCAGTTTCTCTGTCTAAGGTAAGCATCTACTAAAGCTAATGTGTTTGGTCAAGTCAAAGCGTTAGTTTGCTGAAGGGTTAACGTCTGATTGTGCATGATGTAGATCCGTGGATCGCCAAGGACTTACGTGCAAAGCTTTCAACTCTACAGCAACAGGTAAGTTCATAAGTATAGGTTCGGCCCTTAAGGCCCTACAATACGGAGGTACTAGGTTTTATGTTGCCGGGATTGCTGTTGGGTAGTTAAACCGTAGGTTATGTTTTAGGTTAAGTGTGTTTTGCTTTATGTTCTGCTTCAATATCCTGTCACCTGGTTAAGTGTGTTTTGCTTTATGTTATGCTTCAATATCTCGTTTTGAATGCCATTTTCTGAATATCCTCTCTCCGGACCTTCAACTGGTAATAACCCGAGCGTAGGTCAATCCTGGAAAACACTCGGGCACCCTGCAGCTGATCAAATAAATCGTCAATCCGAGGCAGTGGATACTTATTCTTCACCGTCAATTTGTTCAACTCTCTGTAATCGATGCACATCCTCAGGGTCCCGCCCTTCTTCTTGACAAACAGAACGGGCGCACTCCAAGGTGAAACGCTGGGTCGGATAAAACCCTTCTCTAACAACTCATCAAGCTGAGTCCTCAGCTCTCTCAACTCAGCTGGTGCCAACCGATACGGGTTTTTAAACCTTGGCGCGGTATTCGGATAGACATCAATAGTAAACTCAATCTCCCGGTCTGGCAGTAATCCGGGAAGATCATCAAGGAATATAAACACTGGTTAGTGCCAACGCGGCACTCACCACTATGCTCCCTCTGGCACCTGGGGCACCATGGCATCTGAGAAGCCCCCTGTACTTGCTTCCCTTTACCCCGATCATTACCTCCCTCAAGAGGTCTCTTCACACCCCTCTGCTGCTGCTGGGGCTGTGCTCTTGGCTGCCAACCTCGGATCTGCGACTGAGGTCGGATCTCATGGAAGAAGCTCTTAGCTGGCTCCCTCGGTCTAACACAAGTAGCTCTGGCAGCCTCAATATCCAGAGCTCTAGCTGTGATGTCAGAATAGGGCACATCAATAATACCTGAGACAACAACGTGCATCCGAATCTCCGGATTAAGTCCCTCCATAAAATGGTGTACCTTCTCTTCATCAAATCCAGATAAAGCCTCGAACTTCTGTATATACTCTGCAACTGAACCAGTCTGCTTCAGCTGCGTAAACTCATTCCTCTTCGCCACCCTCACAGTGCGGATGAAATATTTATCAAAAAACACGGTCTTAAACCGCTCCCACGTCATAACAGATACATCCGTCGTCACCTTGATCGAGTCCTACCAAAAACGGATTATCCATCGCCAAGTGAAAGGTAACATAGGCTACCTTACTCCTGTTCTCCACCTTGGTGTACCCTAGCATATCCTCTATAACCCGGATCCACTCCTCCGCAACAGTCGAATCCGACGATCGGCCATCAAACACCTGAGGTCACAAACTTTGAAACTTCTGCATACCCTGATTATTGGGAACTATCAAATCCTGGGCCCTCTGATTTTCTCTATTTACTAGACTCTCGATTTGTTGTGCTTGCCGGTCCATATGCTGAGACTGGCAGTCCAGCAACTCCGTAAGTCAATCTAGCGCGTCATCCCGAGGATCTTTTCCTCGAACCATTTTATATAACTCCTAAAAATATTAAAACAATAATCCTAAGAAATAGGAAATCAAATAAAGCAGTAAACATACTTACAGTTGAGGAAGGATGTCCGCGTAGTGGCTGTGCAGTCGAGCAGTCTACATAACCGATTTTAAAACCCGGGGGCTTTGATACCATAATTGTAACGACTCTAATACCGTATCCATTTTCCCGTATATATTTTTTTTTTATCCTTATACTTTAAATAAACTCTAAGCGGAATTTAAACCAGAATCGGAATTGTAGTCTACGTTTTAAACCATTTAAAACAAAACCATTTATAAACTTAAAACAATTAATAAAACACTTAAAACTAATTAAAACAAAACAATAAAAAGGGGAGGGCAGAACTGTCAAAAGCCGTGATAAATTAGAGGGGCGATCGATCTCCATATTCAGGAGATCGATCGCTGAGCTGCTAAATAGGAGGGGCGATCGATCTCCAAAAATGCAGGAGATCGATCGCCAATTGTGACCAAGCGAGGGGCGATCAATCTCCGAAAATGCAGGAGATCGATCACCAAACACAAGGCATGGAGGAGCGATTGGTCGCCCCTCACAATGGCGATCAGTCGCCTTCCACTTTCCTACTTTTATTCCTCTCCTCTTTTCTTTCTTCTCTCTTTTTTTTATACAAGTGCTCTCTGGAATCCGATTCCAGAGAACAGTTTCATGCATTTCATCATATTCCTTCTCACACACAAACTAAACAACCTAAACACATATTAAACTTTTATAAAAATGAACTGCGTGGATACGTTTAAAAATCGACAAATTCTCCTGTTTTAAATTCCAAGCAGTCCCAATGAAACACTGTAAAAACATAGTTTATAAACAGGTTTTCAAGAACGTTTAAAACCTCAAAACATGAACCTAACATCTAGCCAGATCCAAGCATCCTAATATGTTCTAACTTTACACGTATTTTGTCCAAAAATAACTCAGTACTCTCAAAACACGTACATACATCCCCACGGGTCAAAACGCACCGACTGCTCAGCACACTCCCACTGGCCATTCTCCAACAACTGCATCATACATCAGGAGGAGGAACGTCGTCCTCACCTGGCTCAATGTCACCTACAACGTCACCTACACCAAACAGACACACTATGAGCTAAAGGTTTAGTAAATTCTACGTAAATGCAGATGCGTGCAGTGCATATGGAGTTCAGAAATCATGCATAACATACAGATCGTGGCAGATAGAATATCACTGAGATCTCATCCCCCTAATCGAAGAGAGCCCATCCAGCGGCCGGACTACTCTTTCCAGCTAGAGGAGGGGGGTACACACTTACAACACATACAGCCGTGCCTGAGCCCCACCTCGCGTGACCAGATAACAGATTACGTATTTTATTATAGTACATGAGATGTGGTATCGGCCAGACCCTTAATCGGCCCGCACGATAGATCGATAGCCCCCTTTCAGGACACATTGGTTTTCTGAAAACGTCGTGCGAAAATTCATTTTCATGCTTAGTTAAAATACGTGATGCATGAACAGTTATAAATAGAAAATAAACAACCAACATGCATACCATCAAGACGAATAAAAACATAACCTAATAAGTGATTAACCTAACTACCCAACCAAAGCAATTTAAACACACAATACTCTAAGATCCTCGACGCGACATCGAAGTACGGTGTAGGCCAATCGGCCAGAGTAAGTCACAAGAACTTACCTTGTGCGCGCTGAACCCCGACCTCTGTCCACGAGAGTCGTTCGTCTGAGGCAAAACACAACATTCGCCGTTAAAACTAATTTAAACTACTAAACGTCCAAATTTAACAAAACTTTACCTAAAGAAATTTCCTAAAGCTTTAATCCAATTCATTGAACTATTTCATCGAGCAATACACGCTCGGCACCTCAATTCCTAATTTACGAGTTTTCCCTAAATCTCGAAATTTCAAAAAAATCTAACATTTGTCCTAAATCAATTAGATTCATCCAATAACGTCCAATACATTCACTATATCCTTAATTACGGCAAACCTATAAATTTCAGACTATAAATTTACGTTTTTCGCAAAACCCTAAACGAAACCCTAACGTTAAATCGGCCCAACTAACGCTCTAGAATCATAGATTCATACCTACGGTTGCGAGAGGAGGAGAAAACACGGAAGAAACGAGTCGATCGGAGGAGAAACGGAGGTCGGACGTTGAATCGCCGTCGACGGCAGAGAGGAAATCGCTCTCTCTGGTTTTTTTCTCACGTAGCAGTGAAGAAGTAAGGAAGAAAGAAGGTTTAAGTTATTTTATAAATTTGGTTTGGCAAATTACCGTTTTGCCCTTCCTTTGATTTTCTATTTGTTTCGTCCTTCGTTTTGTTAATTGACTAACGATTCGGCTTCACCAAATATTCTTATTTCGCCAATAACTCCAACTTATTATTTGGGATTTACTAAAACTATCCGTTGGCAAATCGGACCTCGTTTACTATTTTTACTAAAATGTCTTTTATATTACAAGAAACATAATTACTCGAAATATAGCGTTATTACTCTGAAAAATCCCACAATTTCCTTAAAATTCCTATTAATAATTAAGATTCTAATTACGCTTTCTTTTTGTAAAATGGACTTGATTTGACATATTTATCAAAATGTCATCAAATATTATAATATAAATATCTCGTAAAGCTGGGTATTACATACCATCCACCTTATTTAGAATTTTGTCCGAAAAATTTAACTACACAAATAGCTCAGGATACTTAGTCATCATATCCTGCTGTCGCTCCCACGTAGCTTCTTCCACCTCGTGGTTCTGCCATAAAACTTTGACCAGCGGGATCTCTTTGTTGCGTAAGACTTTAATGGAAGACTCCAAAATACGTAACGGCCTTTTCTCATAAGTCAAGGTAGGCTGTACCTCGATCTCTGTTGCTTCCACGGCATGTGATGGATCACGCAAACACTTCCAAAGTATGGACACATGAAATACGTCGTGGATACCCTCCATAGAAGCCGGAAGCTGTAGTCTGTACGCCAACTTCCCGACCCTCTTCAGAATAGAAAAGGGCCCCACATAACGAGGGTTTAACTTGCCCCTCCTTCCAAATCTCGCAACGCCTTTAAACGGAGAAACTTTAAGATAAACCTCATCACCTTCTTTGAACTCTAGCTCTCTCCGTCTCGTGTCTGCATAGCTCTTCTGTCTGCTCTGAGCTACCTCAATACGCTGTCGGATAATGGCAATCTTCTCTGCCGTTTGCTGTAGAATCTTAGGACCAACGATGTTGGCCTCGCCAACCTCATCCCAAAATAATGGAGACCTACACTTCCGACCATACAACGCCTCATACGGAGCCATGCCAATAGTAGCCTAGAAGCTGTTATTGTACGAGAACTCAATCAGAGGCAAATATCGGCTCCACGAGCCCTGAAACTCCAGCACACAAGCTCTGAGCATATCCTCAAGAATCTGATTCGTCCTCTCTGTCTGACGATCGGTCTGAGGATGAAATGCCATGCTGAAATTAAGCTGAGTCCCCATAGCTTTGTGCAGGCTCTTCCAGAACTTCGACGTAAATCTCGGATCTCTGTCTGAGACAATCGAAACTAGCACACCATGAAGTCTAACAATGTCCTGCACATAAAGCTCGGCAAGCTGATCCATAGAAGACGCCATCTTCACAGATAAGAAGTGAGCCGACTTTGTCAATCGGTCCACGATCACCCAAACACCATCATGGTCGTCCTCGGGAGCCCCACAATAAAATCCATGGAAATCTGCTTCCACTTCCACTCCGGAATCGGCAGTGGCAATAATGTTCCGGCCAGTCTCTGGTGCTCTGCCTTTACCTGTTGACAGACTAGACAGGTCTCGACATACTTGGCGACCTCTCTCTTCATATTCGGCCACCAGAAATGTTGCTTTAAATCTCGGTACATCTTAGTACTTCCTGGGTGCACAGAATATGCCGAAGAATGTGCCTCAGCCAATATCTCTTTCTTCAGCTCCTCGTCGTTAAGCACGTACCACCTATGCCTGAACTTCAGAATACCATCATCTGATAAGTGGAAATCAGACGAGTCACCCAACGTCATACTCGATCGAAGCTCCTCACACTCCGTATCATTCTGCTGAGCTTCGCGTATTCTATCCAGAATGGTCGGCCTGAGAGAAATGTTGTGAGCATACTGGACAACTCTGCCACTATCTCCACATAGAACCTCTCAATCTCAGATCGCAGCGTGACTGACATCGCTGCTAGTGAAGGCTGACTTGTAGAAGGCACTCTACTCAAAGCATCAGCAACCTTGTTCGCCTTCCCTGGATGGTACTTGATATCAAAATCATAGTCTTTGACAAACTCAAGCCATCGTCTCTGTCGCATATTCAGCTTCTTCTGCATAAATAAATACTTCAAACTCTTGTGGTCGGAAAATATCTCGCACTGCTGCCCATATAAATAATGGCTCCATATCTTCAGTGCGAAGACCATAGCTGCTAACTCAAGGTCGTGCGTAGGGTAATTTTGCTCGTACGGCTTCAACTGCCGAGAAGCATAAGCAATAACTCTCCCCTCCTGCATCAATACACAACCAAGTCCAACTCCAGACGCATCACAATAAATACTGAACTTGTCACCCTCAACAGGTAACGCCAGTACTGGAGCGGTGGTCAATCTCTACTTTAACTCCATAAAACTGTCTTCACAAGCAGCTGACCATATAAATCTCTCGTTCTTCCGAGTCAATCGTGAAAGAGGAACTGCGATCTTCGAAAATCCCTCTAAAAACTTCTGATAATAGCCAGCTAATCCTAGAAATCCACGCACCTCACGTACGTTTTTCGGCTGTGGCCAATCTCTGACCACCTAAGTTTTGCTCGGATCAACAGAAACTCCATCATGCGATATAATATGGCCAAGGAAGCTCACTCTGTCTAGCCAAAACTCGAATTTCGAAAACTTTGGATACAGCTGGCGTTGACTCAGAATCTGTAAAACAATCCTCAGATGGTCCTCGTGTTCTTCTTTCGTCTTAGAGTAGATTAGGATATCGTCGATGAAAACCACCACGAACTTGTCCAGATACTCCTCGAAGACACGGTTCATCAAATCCATGAACACTGCAGGGGCATTAGTAAGTCCAAAAGACATAACAAGGAACTCATAATGCTCATACCTCGTTCTGAATGCCGTTTTCTGAATATCCTCTCTCCGGACCTTCAACTGGTAATAACCCGAGCGTAGGTCAATCCTGGAAAACACTCGGGCACCCTGCAGCTGATCAAATAAATCGTCAATCCGAGGCAGTGGATACTTATTCTTCACCGTCAATTTGTTCAACTCTCTGTAATCGATGCACATCCTGAGGGTCCCGTCCTTCTTCTTGACAAACAGAACGGGCGCACCTCAGGGTGAAACGCTGGGTCGAATAAAACTCTTCTCTAATAACTCATCAAGCTGAGTCCTCAGCTCTCTCAACTCAGCTGGTGCCAACCGATACGGGTTTTTAAACCTTGGCGCGGTATTCGAATAGACATCAATAGTAAACTCAATCTCCCGGTCTGGCAGTAATCCGGGAAGATCATCAAGGAATATATCAGAGAACTCTCTGACTATAGGAATGTCGCTCGGCTTTACTCCGCTGAGAACCTGAACATCAAATACTGAGGTCAAATAAATAGAGCACGCACCTTTAAACTGCTCGTTGACCTTCATGGAATAAGAAACAGGCGATCCGCTCAATCTGCTCATCGCCTGATAAGAAAACTCAGCTTTACCCCGGGGTCGGAAGGTCACAATCCCGGATCGACAATCGTTGGTGGTGAAGTGCTGTGCAAGCCAGTCCATCCCTCAGATAAGATCATACCGCTCTATGCTCATAACTATCAAACGAGCATAAAGGGTAATATTCCCCACTGAGATGACGTTGCCCTGGAGAATACGTTCTAACTTCATAAGCCCTCCTAAAGGCAGCATCACTCTATACTCAACCCCAGCTAACTCAGACTCTAATCCCAATCTAGTCATGCATGCAGTCGATATGAAGGAGTGCGTAGCTCCCGTATCCATCAAAGTAAAAACAGCGGTGCCCATAATCAGAATAGTACCTGCCATCACTAAGGGCTAAGCCTCGTCGTCGACATCGCCAGGCTCTATGAATGCAAAAATCCTCGGCATAACCCTCCTCTAATCACCGCCTGACAAATCTCGGCCAGGCTTCGGGTAATCCTTGACGTAATGGCCAATCTCCCTACATCTAAAACACTGGTTAGTGCCAACGCGGCACTCACCACTATGCTCCCTCTGGCACTTGGGGCACTATGGCATCTGAGAAGCCCCCTGTACTTGCTTCCCTTTACCCCGATCATTTGTAACGCCCCGAATTATCTAACCCGGTTCGCTACACCATGCTCGTACATGACTAAAACTTCTACCTTATTTTTTTTTTAAAACTTGCAGCGGAAAATCATTTAAGTAAAACAAAACTATGAAGATGATATTTGAATAGTCGGTTGGAATGTTAAAAGTAATCTGACAAGAGAAAATAGAGTTTAGATGGCAAAATACTTTAAGAGTTGTAAAAGTCAAATGCATCTGCCGATGGATAAAGTCAACGAAAAAGGTAGAAACAAATTTGAGAACTTCCACCGATGACGTCAGCTGGTAGAGTCTTTCTTCCAGCTTCTGCCGATCGCAAAACGACAAGTTTTGCTACTCGCATCCACTGATGACGTCAGCCGGATGAATCATTTATCCAGCCTCTACCGATCGCATAACGACAAAAGAAGGCCTTTTTAAATTACAAACAAAATAGGGCACATCACCCGGTCACTAGACGACAAACTATCTCCTACACCCACCGATCGCTAAACGACAAATTCCTAATTCATCATCCGATGGCTTCTACTGAAACATCTTCCGAAGGCTTAATTGAAGACATCTTCCGATAGACTTTGCCGAAACATCATCCGATGACTTTATTGAAGACATCTTCCGATAGACAACATAACCATGACTCAACATCTATCGATAGACATCATCTACCGATAGAGAACAAAACGACATTTCACCAACTCCTTGCTATACAACACTACTCTAACTACAGAAAAGAATCTACCTACTCTACTGAAATCATTCAAAAACGATTTAGCCATTGCATTACTCAAAATCCAGCAAGTACCAACATCTAAACCCAACAGAATACTGTAATCAGAAAGGAAATTTAAAACGTGTTCAAAACTTTGAAATCAATTCTGTCATGAAAACTCAACATACTCAGACTGAATCTTTAACTACTAGTCCTCCACACTAACAGACATCAGTTAAGCCGCCCCATCAGCTGCCAGAACATTGAATGGATGCACTCCTCCAACCCGACTAGTCCTCCGTGAACTCAGTAAACACACCTGCTGTCACTTTTTCACCTACATCACAAAACTCATCTATTAGCCTAATACTAAGTAAGTAATGCAGAAATGAAATGAAATACTGAAACATAAACTCCTAAACATGCAGTTTCTACTTTCTCATCTCAGTTGTTCATTCATCGTTTCTGATTCAGATCCCCCTGTGAAATTGGGAGTTGGATCAACTCTCCCAAAGTATATATCCACTGACTCCTTAAGGGGCGGATTAATTCCCTTAACAGTAAATCTGATTCACATGTTCAGATCCCCCTGTGAAATTGGAAGTTGGATCAGCTCTTCCAAAGTATATATATATCCACTGTCTCATTAAGGGGCGGATTACTTCCCTTAACAGTAAATCTGATTCACGTTGCTGTTTCATCATATTCGATCCTTACCATACCAATGTGTATTCAAACTCATTTTTGTATACATTTTGAAAACATGATGCATGACATACAAACACATCCAAGTAAATACAAACCTAACGTTTTGTGATGTAGGCCCGAAGGCACAAGCAAACATTACTTACCTAGTCTCCTGGAAAGCTTGTTGAAATCTCTCTCTCGGGAGTTTGCTCAAACCTAATTCCACAAATTGAACATTAATTTAAACTTTCGTCAAACCTCCTTCTAGCTACCCAAAAAGCTAAGGAAACTAGTTTGGAAGCCCTAATCGTAGTGCATTCCCGATTCAACTCATAAACCGAAACTAGCACTCGCATACCGCATCCTCAAAACTTCATTTATCAACCCTCCTACCAACGATAGTTACAATGTAGCAAGAAATAGAAGCAAAACTCACCTAGTTCGGAGGAAATCGCTGGAGGAAATCGAAGAGGGTCTCCTATCGTGCTCTGCTAAGTTGAGGAGCTGAGAGTGGAAGAGGAAATGAAATGAAACAGTGGCAGCTACTTCATTAACACTTTCCTTAAATACGTTATCCACTTCTTCCAAATTGCTAATTACTCTTTTGTCCTTGCATAGTTATTAAATAACCTAATCACTTTCTTTCCCAAATCTTTCACAACAGCTAATACATCCTATGTGACATTTTAAATGTGGCTTAATAGAACCGGGTGCTAAATCATTACCTCCCTCAAGAGGTCTCTTCACACCCCTCTATTGCTGCTGGGGCTGTACTCTCGGCTGCCAACCTCGGATCTGCGACTGTGGTCGGATCTCACGGAAGAAGCCCTTAGCTGGCTCCCTCGGTCTAACACAAGTAGCTCTGGCAGCCTCAATATCCAGAGCTCTAGCTGTGATGTCAGAATAGGGCACATCAATAATACCTGAGACAACAACGTGCATCCGAATCTCCGGATTAAGTCCCTCCATAAAATGGTGTACCTTCTCTTCATTATCGCTGACGAGGCGCGGTGCAAATCGAGATAAAGCCTCGAACTTCCGTATATACTCTGCAACTGAACCAGTCTGCTTCAGCTGCATAAACTCATTCCTCTTCGCCACCCTCACGGTGCGGCTGAAATATTTTTTAAAGAACACGATCTTAAACCGCTTCCACGTCATAACAGATACATCCGTCGTCACCTTGATCGAGTCCCACCAAAAACGGGCATCCATCGCCAAGTGAAAGGTAACATAGGCTACCTTACTCCTGTTCTCCACCTCGGTGTACCCTAGCATATCCTCCATAATCCGGATCCACTCCTCCGCAACAGTCGGATCCGACGATCGGCCATCAAACACTGGAGGTCGCAGACTTTGAAACTTCTGCATACCATGATTATTGGGAACTATCAAATCCAGGGCCCTCTGATTTTCTCGATTTACTAGACTCTCGATTTGCTGTGCTTGCCGGTCCATATGTTAAGACTGGCTGTCCAGCAACTCCATAAGTCGATCTAGCGCGTCATCCCGATGATCTTTTCCTCGAACCATTTTATATAACTCCTAAAAAAATTAAAACAATAATCCTAAGAAATAGGAAATCAAATAAAGTAGTAAACATACTTACAGTTGAGGAAGGATGTCCGCGTAGTGGCTGTGCAGTCGAGCAGGTTACAGAACCGATTTTAAAACCCGGGGGCTTTGATACCATAATTGTAACGACCCTAATACCGTACCCATTTTCCCGTATATATTTTTTTTTATCCTTATACTTTAAATAAACTCTAAGCGGAATTTAAACCGGAATAGGAATTGTAGTCTACGTTTTAAATAATTTAAAACAAAACCATTTATAAACTTAAAACAATTCAAAACAATTAATAAAACACTTAAAATTAATTAAAACAAAACACTAAAAAGGGGAGGGCAGAACTGTCAAATTCCATGATAAATGAGAGGGGCGATCGATCTCCATATTCAGGAGATTGATCGATGAGCTGCTAAATAGGAGGGGCGATCGATCTCCAAACTTGCAGGAGATCGATCGCCAATTGTGACCAAGCGAGGGGCGATCGATCTCCGAAAATGCAGGAGATCGATCACCAAACACAAGGCATGGAGGGGCGATGGTCGCCCCTCACAATGGCGATCAGTCGCCTTCCACTTTCCTACTTTTCTTCCTCTCCTCTTTTCTTTCTTCTCTCTTTTTTTTATACAAGTGCTCTCTGGAATCCGATTCCAAAGAGCAGTTTCATGCATTTCATCAGATTCCTTCTCACACACAAACTAAACAACTTAAACACATATTAAACTTTTATAAAAACGAACTGCGTGGATACGTTTAAAAATCGACAAATCCTCCTGTTTTAAATTCCAAGCAGTCCCAATGAAACACTGTAAAAACATAGTTTATAAACAGGTTTTTAAGAACGTTTAAAACCTCAAAACATGAACCTAACATCTAGCCAGATCCAAGCATCCTAATATGTTCTAACTTTACACATATTTTATCCAAAAATAACTCAGTACTCTCAAAACACGTACATACATCCCCACGGGTCAAAACGCACCGACTGCTCAGCACACTCCCACGGGCCATTCTCCATCAACTGCATCATACATCAGGAGGAGGAACGTCGTCCTCACCTGGCTCAATGTCACCTATAACGTCACCTACACCATACAGACACACTATGAGCTAAAGGCTCAGTAAATTCTACGTAAATGCAGATGCGTGCAGTGCATATGGAGTTCAGAAATCATGCATAACATACAGATCGTGGCAGACAGAATATCACCGAGATCTCATCCCCTTAACCGGAGAGAGCCCATCCAGCGGTCGGACTACTCTTTCCAGCTAGAGGAGGGAGGTACACACTTACAACACGTATAGTCGTGCCTGAGCCCCACCTCGCGTGACCAGATAACAGATTACGTATTTTATTATAGTACATGAGATGTGGTATCGGCCAGACCCTTAATCGGCCCGCACGATAGATCGATAGTCCCTTTTTAGGCCACATCGGTTTTCTGAAAACGTCGTGCGGAAATTCATTTTCATGCTTAGTTAAAATATATGATGCATGAACAGTTATAAATATAAAATAAACAACCAACATGCATACCATCAAGACGAATAAAAACATAACCTAATAAGCGATTAACCTAGCTACCCAACCAAAGCAATTTAAACACACAATACTCTAAGATCTTTGACGCGACATCGAAATACGGTGTAGGCCAATCGGCCAGAGTAAGTCACGAGAACTTACCT
Source organism: Begonia masoniana (assembly GCA_022432975.1). NCBI lineage: Eukaryota > Viridiplantae > Streptophyta > Magnoliopsida > Cucurbitales > Begoniaceae > Begonia > Begonia masoniana. The sequence continues at coordinate 36,839,750 of CM039511.1, forward strand.
TGTGCGCGCTGAACCCCGAGCTCTGTCCACGAGAGTCGTTCATCTGAGGCAAAACACAACATTCGACGTTAAAATTAATTTAAACTACTAAATGTCCAAATTTAACAAAACTTTAACTAAAGAAATTTTCTAAAGCTTTAATCCAATTCATTGAACTATTTCATCGAGCAATACACGCTCGGCACCTCAATTCCCAATTTACGAATTTTCTCTAAATCTCGAAATTTCAAAAAAATCTAACATTTGTCCTAAATCAATTAGATTCATCCAATAACGTCCAATACATTCACTATATCCTTAATTACGGCAAACCTATAAATTTCAGACTATAAATTTACGTTTTTCGCAAAACCCTAAACGAAACCCTAACGTTAAATCGGCCCAAAAATTAAAAACTAACGCTCTAGAATCATAGATTCATACCTAGGGTTGCGAGAGGAGGAGAAAACACGGAAGAAACGAGTCGATCGGAGGAGAAACGGAGGTCGGACGTTGAATCGCCGTCGACGGCAGAGAGGAAATCGCTCTCTCTGGTTTTTTTCTCACGCAGCAGGGAAGAAGTGAGGAAGAAAGAAGGTTTAAGTTATTTTATAAATTTGGTTTAGAAAATTACCGTTTTGCCCTTCCTTTGATTTTCTATTTGTTTCGTCCTTCGTTTTGTTAATTGACTAACGATTCGGCTTCGCCAAATATTCTTATTTCGCTAATAACTTCAACTTATTATTTGCGATTTACTAAAACTATCTGTTGGCAAATCGGACCTCGTTTACTATTTTTACTAAAACGTCTTTTATATTACGAGAAACGTAATTACTCGAAATATAGCGTTATTACTCTGAAAAATCCCACAATTTCCTTAAAATTTCTATTAATAATTAGGATTCTAATTACGCTTTCTTTTTGTAAAATGGACTTGATTTGACATATTTACCAAAATGTCATCAAATATTATAATATAAATATCTCGTAAAGCTGGGTATTACAATGTGTGCCTACTTGACCCACATCGATAGGTGGTAGATTAACACTTCGAAAACGAAACGAGAGCAACAGAGCGAGTAGAAACTGCATGTGTTAGGATGTGTGTGCATTGTATGTGTTTGCATCAATTATTCCCTATTTACTAAGCATTAGGCTTACGTTTTGTGTTCAGTGGTGTAGGTGACGACAGGATTACAGGTGAGCTAGAGGAGAGAGCTTAGGATTAGGGAGCAGTCGGCGACGCAAGGGCATGCCGGTGCGGGCAGTTGTTTGGGCGTCTCGACCATGGTCTTCGGAGAGTTGTGAGTGATGGGTACCTTTTGGTATTTTTTTGTATTTTTGTTGTATTTGGTTGTGTAAAAGATGGTGTTTGGGAACTTTTGTAAACGTTATTTTGGGAATAGCTTGAATATGTTTTATAAAAACGTGGATTTTCAGGTTTTTGGTTTTAGAAAATTTAGTCGTTATTCTGCTTGATTTTTCGTAGAGTAAACGACGTCGGTTTTCAATTGTCTTCTAGTTTTCGCTGACATTTTAGAGTCGGATTTTTGAGATTTTTACGTGTCAAGGAATCGAGAGTGTCGGGAAAGTGTGGGGTAAAATTTTGGGTGATTTGGAGGTGAGTGGTTTGAAGAAAAATGGGAAAAATTGGAAGAAGGATGCTGGTGGCAGAAGCTGGCACGCGCAGGGCGCGGGGGGCACGCGCAGGGCGCAGGCTAGGCGGGCGCTGTAGGCGCGCGCAGCGCCCAGCGCCGATCGTGCATCTGAGAGGGTGCCGATCGATTGGCAGCGCGCGCGGTGCACGCATCGCGCGTGGCGCCCAAGGGGTGCCAACCGGGTCTTTTTTTTTTTTTAATTTGATTTTTCAAATATGTTTTAACCCGATATTTTTCGGCACGTATTTTGGGCACGTTTTTTAAAAAATTTAAGGGTTCTAAAAACTCGAAAATTGAGTCAAAATTTTATCAGATTTTATTTTAATTTCATTTTAAACGTGGGAAGTGTGAGCCAAGTAGCGCACCGAGCCGAGGCGAGTTCGGGGGCGTTACATTTTTAGCTTAACTCTGCTCGGTCGGCTCGTTTGTCATCTTTAAAAGAGATTATGAAGAAGATGGCAGTTTTAAACTCAGTGATTGGTCCAAGACCTCCAACGTAGTAATACGACATTAGCTCCACTAAAATTAAATGTTCTCTCTCTCTCTCTAGAATCTCAGTTTCTCTCTCCATATATTTTATATGTTTTTGTTTTTAAAAATACGAATAATATTATGTTTACTTTATTATTTTACTCTCTATCAAACAATGATTGATGCAATTAATCTAATAAACAAACTATTTATAATTTATTACATTAATTGCATCAATTATTGTTTGACACGTCATCAAATATTTTAAAATAGGAGAATAAGAGGATAAACGTAACATTATTATTAAATATTTTAAAAACGTCATTAACAATTTAGTAAAAACTTGAATTATCTAGACTGCTGAGGTTATTTTTTTTACTTTTAAAATTTATTCTTGTCAATATTTAGTAATTTGAATATATTTGATTTTATGCAGTTAAAAAAAGTTAATATTTTTTAAATTATAATATATATACGTTTGGGTAGAAAGTATGAGTAGCCATCACTGAATAGGCTGTTTGAATCGAAAACCTGGTTCAACTCCTATTCGGTTCAATCCAACTTTTATTGAAATCGTAATTGATTCTTAACATAGAAGAATCGCAAATATCAATTTGTCACAATTTTAGATGCAAAAAACATTAGAATCGAATTGAACTATGAATAAAATTTGACATAAATCTTTTAAACTTGACCCAAATACAACAAAGTATATCCAAAATTCTTCTTAAATTATATGAAAGTTTTATTTTTTTTTTTTTTTTTTAATTTGATTTTTCAAATATGTTTTAACCCGATATTTTCGGCACGTATTTTGGGCACGTTTTTTAAAAATTTAAGGGTTCTAAAACTCGAAAATTGAGTCAAAATTTATCAGATTTTATTTTAATTTCATTTTAAACGTGGGAAGTGTGAGCCAAGTAGCGCACCGAGCCGAGGCGAGTTCGGGGGCGTTACATTTTTAGCTTAACTCTGCTCGGTCGGCTCGTTTGTCATCTTTAAAAGAGATTATGAAGAAGATGGCAGTTTTAAACTCAGTGATTGGTCCAAGACCTCCAACGTAGTAATACGACATTAGCTCCACTAAAATTAAATGTTCTCTCTCTCTCTCTCTCTCTCTCTCTCTCTCTCTCTCTCTCTCTCTCTCTCTCTCTCTCTCTCTCTCTCTCTCTCTCTCTCTCTCTCTCTCTCTCTCTCTCTCTCTCTCTCTCTCTCTCTCTCTCTCTCTCTCTCTCTCTTTTTTTAAAAGAACTCCCCAAACTCAAGTAAAAAAAGTGCATGTCTTCACCACGCGTCTACACGGATTGAAGTACAAGCTCCAAAAGGTCTTAGACTAAGACTAATAGATTAGAATACATTATCCATTCACATACAACCATGCATTAAATTCACACGTTCTTCCCAAATAATTGGTTTCAACGTGCTCCGACGTCTTATTTCAATAGGACATAATATTTGTTCTAACGATTGAGATTTAATTTATCATTAATGTAACTTCAAGAATTTAAAGAATTTTTTAAAATTTTATTATGAAACGTTATTTTTTGTCAATGAAGTTCAATCATTATGGTATAATAAAAATAGGAATTTGTTTTTTTTTTTTTAAAACCTCAAATTATCGATTTATTTTAAAAAAAAAAACCTCAAATTTTACTATTCAACGAAAAAAAACCTTAACATTTCGTAAATACTCAATTTCAACCTCGCAGGGGGGTCAAATTGCAAAATGAGGACAATATGGCCGGTCTAGCTGGACCAGTCGTACTCAGTTACAGAGGACGACTAGTCCTTTGACCAGCCGTCCTCTTTTGGGCAAAACCCGTGACTTTTGTCACATATTTTGTCATTTAGGGGAGAGTACGGCCGGTCCAGTCGTCCCCTCAGAGTACGGTCGGTCCAGTTGGATTGGTTGTACTTCGAGGGGAAAGACCCGTGACTTTTGTCACGGGTTCTGTCCTCTTTCCATGGAGTATGGCCGGTCCAGTTGGACCGGCCGTACTCCTCCCCCTATATAAGCCCCCTCCTCCCTCCGCTCAACTAATCTCTCTCTCATTCTTCTCTCTCTCTTCATATCTCTCTTTCTGTTCCTATTTCTTGCATTCCAGCGCTATTTTTTCAAGTTCAACTGCTAGGTATGAAAGTTTTATTTTTATATTGTAATATTATCATTTACTTCATTGATAAAAAAAAAAGTTCATATCGAAGGTGCTAAACTGAGGTTAAATTTTTATAAAGTCTTTATTTTTATTTTTTTATCATTTACTTTACGAAATTTAAAATAATATGGACATTTTGATTAATTTTTTTAATAATTTAATATTTTGCTCCATGTAAGTGACCAATTTTTTTACTCTCTCCAGCGATACTACTCCGCGTTCACCGGCTAGGTATGGAGTTTTATTTTTTTATTTTTAGTAATTTATCTATTATATTGTACTTAATTGGATATCATCTGTGTAAGTAGTGTTATTGTACTGTGTAAGTAAGTTCTGTCTAGGAGACTGGAATTTAAGTGTACCGTTAGTGACCTCCAGCCTTTCTTGGGAACTTACTTGGAAAGAAAATTCTGTTTAAGGAGATTGTCAATATCAATCTTTCCTGAGAATTATCCTGATCAGTACTTTCAACGTTTTAACTTTTGTATTTTGTTAATTTTTTTTAACATTTTTTTATTAGCGACGAAGATGGATTCCGATTCAAGTAGATCGATTGGTTTAGACGAGAGATCAACTGGTGATGCCAAAATGGATTTGTATTTGGACAACACACCTGCATATGGTGATGTACGAGCATTCGATGACGCATATGCCAATGAAGAAATATTCATCTATTTGACCTCCAAAATGCTGAACGATGAACTTTGAACACCAGTCGGCTCAGATGACAAGAAGGTGGAAAGCAGACCGGTAAGAGAACAAATCTCAATGGGATTTCATTTGGGTAGAAAATATGGTTCTTTAGAAGAACTGAAAGACAAAATATACAAATATGCTTCGGAAAACGGTTATGGTATTAAATTCACTAAAAGTGAAAGGAGTCGACTGACGGTTGAGTGTCAAGATGGATGTGGGTGGGGACTGCATGCTTCGTTGATGCAAGAGGAGTGTACGTTTCAAATAAAGAGATTGACAAACTCTCACAACTGTTCGAGGCAAGTTGAAAATCGACGCGCTTCAACAAAATGGATAGCGAAACATTACTTGGACAGATTCAAAAGTCACCCTACCTGAGACATCTCATCTATTATCGAGACAAGGAGAAAGGACTTCACCGTCGACATTTCACCCAGTCTTGCCACAAGAGCAAAAAGCATAGCTCGAACCCTCAACGAAGGGAAGTGTGACGAACAGTACGGGCAACTGTGGTCGTACGCAACTGAAATATTCAGATCAAATCTGGACAGTACAGTAAAACTTTACGGAAATTCGGTGGGCCCTAATTCATTGGGATTCCAAAGATTCTATATGTGCATGGCTTCTTACAAGGTTGGATGATGGAGTGCGAGAGACCCGTTATTTGCTTGGATGGCTGTCATCTAAAGGAGTCGTGTGCCGGCCAACTACTCATAGCCGTTAGTATTGATGGAAACGACGGAATCTACCCCGTTGCTGTTACCAATGTCGAATCTGAGTGTGCGGACTCATGGACATGGTTTTTGCAAATATTAAAGCAAGACCTCAACACTGAATCGGGCCGCGGTTGGACACTTGTTTCATATTGACAAAAGGTATGATGCATTTCTATCTGCTATTTTAAATTTTGTGGCGTTGTGGGTGATTATTTTATTGGCGGTTGTTCATGCAAATATCAGGGGTTACATAGGGCTATTCGAGAACAATTCGAACATGCTGAACACCGCTTTTGCCTCCGGCATATGTATGTGAATTTGAAAAACCATTTTCGGGACAAAGCATATAGAGATGCGATGTGGAATGCAACCAGGGTACCCATTGAGGCCCATTTCGAGCATGAAATGCGGAAATTATACCGGCTAAGTCCGGAAGCCCACGAATGGTTTCGAGCAGAAATATTGGGCTAGTTATGCCTTTTCTCAGAATCCCAAGTACGAACTGAGATTGAATAATTTGTGCGAGTCATTCAATGCACTTCTTTTGCCAGTCAGGGACAAACCGATCCTGACCATGTTCGAGATGATCCAAAAGCGCTTGATAACTCGCATCGTGAAGAAATATGAGAAGTTGGCCGATTCAAATGACATCATGTGTCCCAAGATAAGGAAAAAGCTTGAGAAGCTAAAAAGTGCATCTGAAAATTGGCATGCAACATTTGCGGGCGCGACACGATTTCAAGTCAACAACGGATACGAACAATTCATTGTCGACATGAGTTTGGGTGTGTGAAACTACACCAGGTGGGAGCTTATAGGAATCTCGTTTGTCCATTCCATTCCTTGCATGTATTAGATGAGAGTCGCACTGAAAAACTACGTGAATGAATGCTATCACATGGCAAAATACTTGCAGATGTACTCATTTTATATTAGTCCCATTAACGACCAAATAATGTGGCCGCCTGTAGAAGGTATGAACGAAATCCTCCTGCCAAAAAGAAAGCGTCAACTTGGTAGGCCGAGGAAAACCAGATTGCGAGATGCCGAAGAGCTATCAGGCTCGAGAATCAGTAAGAGGAACTCAACAGTGCGTTGTCGTAAATGTCACCAGCAGGGGCATAATACTCTCACTTGTTGTAACACCTGGCATTTTTGGCCAGGAAATTATCCCTTAAATTATCGAGCGGGATTAGGTTTATATTAATATAATGAATGTTTTAGTGAAATTTGTTAGGATGTTTAGTGGAAAACTAAACAAAAGTGTAGCCAAAACAAATCATTTAGTTAGAAAACCAATGGAGGGGCAGTTTAGGTAGGAATTAAGGTTGGTGGGAGGAAGGCAATGGATGAGGGCCAAGTGTCCAGGCTTGTTGAAGAAGCCAAGCCCCCCCTTTCTCTTTTTCTTCTTTACGTGAAACCCTCCTCATTTCTCTTCTCTGTTTCTCTCCACTCCTCTCTGCATTCTCTCTCCCAGATGACGAACGACCATCGAAGCTCTTCCGATCTCCCTAGTTTCTTTCTATTTCGCTGCCTAAGGTAGTCATCTACTAAAGTTAACGAGTTTGGATAAGTTAAACGTTAGTTTTCTTGAAGTTTTAGGGTTAATGTCCGATCGTGCATGATGTAGATCCGTGGATCGCTGAGGACTTACGATCAAAGCTGCAACTCACGGACAACATGTAAGTTCATACATGTAGGTTGGCCCTTAAGGCCCTACATCACGAAGATACTAGGTTTTCCATTTCTATCGGGTTCTTGTTGGGTAGATAAGTCATAGGTTATGTTCTGAGTTATCTGTGTTTTTCTTTACGTCTTGCTGTGTTATTCTTGTCGCTTGTTTGTATTAAGTTTAAGCACTGTAAATGTTCATGCATACACGTTTTTTTTTAAGTCATGCAAATGTTTTCTGCACACGGTTTGAAGTTAAGAAAGATAAAACCTGTAATGTAATGTTCGGTTAAGTGTGGGATGGGGACTGGCCCTCTGCTCTGTTCTGTTATGTATTACTGTAATGTGCCTGAAAGTGCACCCCCTGATATGTGCCTGATAGTACACTCGCCAGTTCCCCTATAAGCCCCACTTATACCCCCCGACTGATAAAAGTAATGTACTGAAATGTCACTGTATATCGTAAGTTCATGCGCGTAGGTTGGCCCTTAAGGCCCTACATCATGGAGGTACTAAGTTCTGGTTGTCAGGTAGTTAGGTTATAGGTTATGTTCTAAGTGAGATGTGTTTTATTTTATGTCTTGCTTTGTTATTCTGTCGCTTATCTATGTTATGTTCAAGCACCGTAAATGTTCATGCATACACGTTTTTTGGAAAACCATGTAAATGTTTTCAGCACCAGATTTTAAGTCATGAAAGTTAAAAATGTGGATGTAATGTATGGTTAAGTGTGGACGAGGACTGGCATCCCGTCATATACTCCTGTTGCGCTAGCTCTTCTTCCCACTTATACCTTCCTGTCCAGTGAAACGTAATGTAATGTAACATAATGTTCATGTATTTGAAAATGTTCATGCATAGCATATGCATCACTGCATTTTATGTTCTTACTGAGCTTTAGGCTCATAGTTGAACTCCCTGATGTAGGTAAGACCCCGTGGATGAGGATTTTGTGCCTCAGGCCGACGAATAAGTGGTTGGTGGCACAAGCTTTCGGGGATGGTTGCGGTAGCCAGACATATTTCTTACCAGAGAGAGTGAAGTGTCTATGTTTTTACAATTTCTGTTTGGTGAATTCTTGAAGTTTATGTCAAGTTCTGTACAGCTTCTGAGATTTTAAAACTGTGTACAGACTCTGTGTTGATATTTTAAAACTATGTTTTGAATCGGGTTTTTGAAGTTTGAAGCTTTTTGTGTCAAGTGATGTAAACAGTCAAACAGAGAGGTAGCCGATCGATCTGCTGTGGTAGTAGATCGATCGGTGAGGTGTTGCTCTTTTAAAACTATCGTCCATTCTGCCGTTTAAGTTCAAACGTCCAACGTCCATTCTGCCTTCAAAAATAGTTGCCCATTTTGTTCTGTAAAATAGTCGTCCACGTCCATTCTGCCTTTAAAAAAATAGTTGCCCATTTTGTTTTGTAAAACGTTTGTCCACGCTGTTCTTTAAAACAGTCGTCCACGCTATTCTTTAAAATAGTCGTCCAAGCTGCGCTTTGAAAATAGTCGTCCACGATGTTCCTTAAAACAGTATAATTCCAATTCTGTCGTCCATTCTGTCTTTCAATTCTGTCGTCCATTCTGTCTTTCAATTCTGTCGTCCATTCTGTCTTTCAATTCTGTCGTCCATTCTGTCTTTCAATTCTGTCGTCCATTCTGTCTTTCAATTCTGTCGTCCATTCTGTCTTTCAATTCTGTCGTCCATTCTGTCTTTCAATTCTGTCGTCCATTCTGTCTTTCAATTCTGTCGTCCATTCTGTCTTTCAATTCTGTCGTCCATTCTGTCTTTCAATTCTGTCGTCCATTCTGTCTTTCAATTCTGTCGTCCATTCTGTCTTTCAATTCTGTCGTCCATTCTGTCTTTCAATTCTGTCGTCCATTCTGTCTTTCAATTCTGTCGTCCATTCTGTCTTTCAATTCTGTCGTCCACAGCTTCTAAACTTCTGTCGTCCATAGCTTCTGCATTTCTGTCGTCCACGGCTTCTGGACTTCTGTCGTCCACAGCTTCTGTATTTCTGTCGTCCACAGCTTCTAAACTTCTGTCGTCCGCAGCTCCTGCATTACTGTCGTCCACGACTTCTAGACATCTGTCATCCACAGCTTCTGCATTTCTGTCGTCCACAGCTCCTAGACTTCTGTCGTCCACAACTTCTGCACTTCTATTGTCAATAGCTTTTGTCATCCACTGTAGCTTCCCACTGCATGACTTCCAGTTTACGTTTCTTATTTTATTAAGTCTTCCACTGCATGTCTGTCGTCTATTATGCCCTAAGTTTCTGTTGTCCACTCTGCCTTTTATTTAAAATGTCTAAATGCCAGAATCCTGTTTAAGTCGAAGTCAAGTCCTAGTGAAAATCCCGGAACTGTTTTCATTTCTCCCTGGCTTCTGTCTTCCTGTTTTACTTTTGCCATCTATTTCTGTTGACTATTTTAATTGTCTTTCAGTCTTCAATTCCAGGGGAGGTTTTCTTTGTCAAGATTTTAAAAGTAAAAGTCCAAAAAAAAATAGTCCACGTTTTAAAAATGTCCGGAGTGAGGCCCTTCGACCCCGATCGGGTTTGGGGGCGTCACACTTGTCCTAACCGGGGATCAACTTCAGACGTTGCTTCGTAGGACACATTCATGGGCTTCAACACATTTGACGGGACCCAAGAATCTTCGACACGCAGCCGTGGGGGAAATTTGTAAATTTTTTTAATATACCATTTATTATTTTTTTTATTCATTCTTGAATTATTCATTTATTCTTTAAATATTAATTCATTTAAATAAGGATTTCTTTTTAATTTATTCAAGCATTTAAATTATTTATTTCTAAAATGTGATTGAAATTGTAATTATTTATTTAATTTTAGTATTCACGAAATGTACATCATAAAATTAAACTAAACTACGTTTGTGGGTCATCATCGTCTTCATCGAGGCTAAGGTGCCCCATCCAATTCTTGGCATAAATTTTTGTTGTTTCTAGCTAAATTATAAAAATATTGACATTTTACTTTATTTTTATTTAATTTAATATTTGTATATTTTAACAATTTTTTCTATGTTAGCAACGATGATGGATTACGATTCAAGTAGATCGGCTGATGTAGACGAGAGGAACCAGTATCAAACCGGGACCAGACCGAACCAGTTCTGGGTAGAAAAATCCAGAACTATCCAGGCCGGTCCAGTTCCAAGCCAGAACCAGACCAGCCCGGACCATACCCACCCCTAAATGGATGTGGGTGGCGACTGTATATTTCAAATAAGCAAAACGAGCGTACGTTTCAAATAAAGAGTTTGATCGACTCTCACAGCTGTTCGAGGATAGTTGAGAATCGAGATGCTTCAGCAATTTCTGCTATTCTGTAATTATTAATTTATTTTTTTTAAGGTCTGAACCGATTACTTGTAAACTTTGAGGTATTTGTAAAATGCCGATAGTTTGAGGTTTTTCAAAAACTAAATTGTAAAACATATATAATTTCATATTTATTTAAATTTAAAGTACATAAAATTTACATACAACAACTAAGATAACTACGCAAGAGGGGCATCATCGTCTTCGTCCATGGCGTTGTTTGCCATCCAAGTCTGGAACCTCTCGTTTATTTCTTTATTGGACTCATCGAAATAATGTTGCACATACATCAACTCTCTCTGAGAAGATATCACCCCACGCTGTTCTACAACGAGTTCATCCACTCTTCGTATGAGTTGCTGAATGTCTCGTTGCTGGCTCTGCTGTATCTCCAGCACTTGCTGCAGATGCTGATGGTGTGTCTGCTGCATCTCATACATCTGCTGCTATTGCTGGTAGTGTTGCTGGTGGTGTGTTTGGTGCATATCATACATCTGCTGTTGATGCGTCTGTTGCATCTGATATAGCTATTGCAGATACTGCCTCGTGTCTCATCCGCTTCTCTCATCTTCTTGGGGGGATAATGGCGGTGATGTGGTCTCATTCATCGGCCTTGCCCGAGAGGTGGATGCCCCCTGATTTCTCTTCAGCACCCAGGCGCCATCGACTTCCACGATGCCCATCCATATCAACTGGGTCATGTCAAATACGTCGGTGGATCTACGGGGTATTATCTGCTCTCTAAGCAGTAGGTGACTCCCAACTCGCACGATGATCTTCACAATCAGTGCCCCGCATGAGAGATTCATCCTAGGTACCCGCCTGACCTCACGCATGTGATTTAATATCAAGAAACCAGGGTCAAAAGGCTTCTCGTTGCACAACTTCTCTATGACATAGAGGTCCATGCAGGTCACGTGATTTCGATGTCCCTTTTGCGGCAAAAGGGTGTGGGCGAGCATGTTTCAGAGAACCTGACCTCTAACATTCAACTCGTTCACTCGTGGCTTCACGAATGCCCCAATGTTGGGATTGTAGTGAATTTGCCGCAGGAACTCTACTCCCCCAGGCAATGTAAAAAATGGGCATTCTCGAGAAGCATGGTAATATCTTTCCGCCCCTTCTATGTCAAACCCTAAGACTTCATTCACTTGCTCTGCCCGTATCATAAGATTCCTACCAAGAATGTACGTCCTCAGACCAGTTAAAACTTCAGCTGTCCCGGATGCTCTTAGTTTTGCATAGAACAAGCGAACTATTCTCTTGCACGTATCGCCCGTCAATGCATTGATTTCACTTAGGCAGATGTTCTCTAACATCTCTTTGATGCCAAACGACTCCCAACCTCTAAAGTCTACATTCATGCAAAAGTTTATTGAACGTTTTTGCATATCCTGCTCAAACTTTCTCTAGCAATCTCCAGTAAAAAATTCCATGGCAAGATCCTGTCAAGTTCACGTACAACTAAAATTTTATAAGTTATGCAAATATTATGACATTCTAAATAAAATGCTTTCATTGACTAAATAAAAAAACTTTTAAGATATTATATTTTCTTAGTATATCTTATCGGCATTTCTTTTAATATATTTTATTTTCTATAATAATATTTTATAAATTCCTTGAACGATGTCGTATCGGAAGATTCATCAATGTGATTGAGTAGTCCACTCTTAAAAGAGTAGAGCACTCAATCAAATTGATGGATCTTTCGATACATCATTTAAGGAATCTATAAAATAATATTATAAAAAATAAAATATATTAAAAGAAATGACGATAAGATATACTAAAAAAATATAATATCTTCAAAGTTTTTTTTTTCTGCATAATGATTATATAAGTGAGAAAAACGTAAAAAAAAAAATATACATATCATGTTCGTCGCAAATTAATTATATTTGACATTCTGTAACACCCGACATTTTTGCCATGTAATTATTCCTTAAACTGTTGAAATGGAATTTATTGGCCATTAATAAAATGTGTATTTTATTTGAAGTTTTACAATATCTTACAGAAAAGTGGGTTCTTGGAGAAAACGGATCGAAGAATTTAAGTAACGATTCAATTGGAAAACCAAACTATATTCAACCAAAACAAAAACTATTTGGTTTGAAATACATGGAAGGGCAAATTGGAGAGAAATTTAGGTTGGTGGGAGATAGCCAATGGATAGCTGACACTTGGCGGCTTGCTGAAGAAGTTAAGTCCTTCCTCCTACGTGAAATCTGCATTTCACTTCTCTGCTTTTTCCCTTCCCTCTTTGCTTTCTCTCTTCCTGGCGACTGAAACAAAGTACCAAACCTTGTTTCTCCTACATTCTTCTGTTTCCTTCAGCAAAAAGGTAAGCATCTACTCATGCTAACAAGTTTGGACAAGTTTAATGTGGGTTTTACTGAAGTTTAGGGTTATGGTATTTAGAGAAAACTCACTGTCTTTGGATGAAAACACGTTGGTGTGTTTTCTAAAGATTTGAAACGTGTTGCTGTTGATTTTGCTAACTTATTGGTTAGCGCTTGCAGCTTGTTTATTTTCTGAGCGTGCATGTACAGGTTCGAGCATTTCCGAGGCGTTCAGGACTATCAACTCTGCAACAACAGGTAAGTTCATATCCGTAGATTGGCCCTTTAAGGCCCTACATCGCGGAGGTACTAGGTTCTCTGTTCTGTCGGGTTGTTTTCGGGTAGAAGGATTAGAGTTATGATCTGTGTTCCCTGTCATGTTTCTGTTGTTTTAACTGTTGTTCTCTGCTGTTTAAGTTGAAGCACTGTACTCGATCATGCATACACGTTTTCCTGAAAGCTCATGCAAATGTTTTCTGTACACAGTTTTGAAGTAAGAAAGATAAAATCTGACTGAAATGTATCGGTTAAGTGTGGGACGAGGACTGACCCTCTGTTTCTGTATATATACTGTATTACTGTATGTGCCTATAGTGCACCCTCTGCTTGTCAGTTCCCCTATAAGCCCCACTTATACCCCTCTGCCACTGAAACGTAATGTTCTGTACTGTCACTGTATTTCTGAAAGTTCATGCATAGCATTTTGCATCACTGCATACTTATTATGTTCTTACTGAGTTTTAGACTCATAGGTGAACTCCATTATGTAGGTACTGAGCCTGAAAATGAGGACTTTGTGCCTCAGTCCGATGAATAGGTGGCTGGTGGTTCGAGCTCTCGGGGGTGATTGCTGCAGCCAGACATGTTTCTGACCTGAGATTTAAGTTTTTAAAGTATAGTCTATATCTGTAAAGTCTTCTGGATATTCTGGTTTTGTTGCAAAACTCTGTAAAAACTCCTCTTTTGGTAGATTCTGCAATTGCATGTTAAGTTCTGTACTGTCTCTGAGATTTGAAGCAATGTATAGATTCTGTGTCAATGTTTAAAACTACTGTATTTGACAATTGAATTCATGTTTTAAATGTTCTAGAATTGTTTGGGGGTATTCTCTGTTAGTCTGTGCATTGATGGTCTCTGGTTTTTGAGCTATCTATGCAGTGTGATTATTTCTAAGTTCCTATTAGGCCTTCTGTTGTGCTCGAAAACCATGTCTTGATGTGGTTTGAGAATCTGAGACTTTTAGGTCTTCTGTTTTATGCTTTCTGTCTGTATGTCTTCCTGTCAAAAGTTGTAAATTCTGCCTTTAAAACCATGTCTTCCGATTACATCTACCGGTAGAAATTTTGCCTACATCTACTGCTGAGACTTTTGCCTACATCTACCGTCAAGTAATGTTTCCTTTATGTTTTCCCTTCTACCACTGCCTTTTGTTTTACCTCTACTGCTGCCTTAAGATTTATTTCTACCGGTGCCTTAAATTCACTTCTACTGTTCCCTTCTATTTCACTCCTACCGCTGCCCGCTGCCCGTTTGTCCCACTGCCTTGTAAAATTCACATCCATCGCTGCCCGGTTTTTTTAAAAATAACTACATCTACCGCCGCCCCTTTAAAAGCATATCCACCGATTGCCACTGTACATGTTTTGTCTCATTCACATCTACCGCCAAACGGTGGTTCTGCCATAGGTTTCCTTCTGCTGATTACGTTTAATACTTGAATCTACCGGCTGACGTCATCCCACTTATACCGCTCAGTTTAATCACTTCTACCGCTCAGTTTAATCACTTCTACCGTCTGACGTCATTCCTTCTACCGGCTGACGTCATCCCCGCTTCTGCTTTCTAAACTGCTTCATTCGATGGACTTCTTCTGCCAGTCTTCTGTCTATGGTTTTCCCGCCAGTATTTCCGGTTTATTCTGTCCATTTATCTTCATCGATTCCCTTCCGTTCTCTGTTCTTCTCAGCCTCTCCTGTTACTCACTTCCGTGACCAGATTATAAAAAAATAGCTTCCAGTTTTTCTTCTGTTCTTCGAACTGTAACTGTGACGACCCGTCTTTCAACCCATGTTTGGGACCACCCATTCTCCGCGGATCCTGGGGCTGACCTGGGCCGGAGGTGGGTAAAGCTCCACGGATCCTGAGGCTGACCTGGGCAGGAGGGTTCTCCCGTTGAAGGAGGGGCCGTTACGAACCCACATCGCTTGGGGAAGTACATGGAAATGAAACATATGTAAGAGATCCCTCTCAACATAGCAAGACGCATTTTGGAGCTCAATTGACAACGGATCCCATAAGAATTCCGAAGTTAAGAGGGCTTCGGCAAGAGTAATTCCAGGTTGGGTGACCTTCTGGGAAGTGCTCTCGCCAAACAAAGCCGTGAGGGGAGGATATTGGGCTGCGGCCCAAACCCCGGAGCGGACAAGATCTTGCTGGGATGAGGGGTCGTTACAAATGGTATCAGAGCCTGTACCCAACCGGAAATGTGGCCAACGAAGACGTTGGGCCCCCGAGGGGGGGTGATTGTGACGACCCGTCTTTCAACGCATGTTTGGGACCACCCATTCTCCGCGGATCCTGGGGCTGATGATGAGCTCCGACCTGCAAATAGGACTCAAGAACTCGAAGAAGATCGTTAGCTCCGGGTGACACAAATCCGAGAAAACCGAGAGTGGAAAATGTAAAAGAAATATCAAACGTGCTCGAAATTTAATGAAATTTTAGGTGAATCTTGTGAAGTGAGTGAGGTGTGTGCTGGTGAAAATCGTGGTCCATATTCGTTAAGATGAAGGATTTATATAATGTTTTCCGAGAATCGGCCGGTGAGTGCTTCAATGGAGCTTCCGGCAAGAGTTTCTTCCAAGGAAGATAACTCGATTCAAGGAATCGGTTAAGGCCACTCCTTGCTGTTTTCCGCTCTCAAAAGAGTGGAGAAGGAGGTGGCAAAATCCACTCCAACTAGCTACCAAGCTAGAAGAATGGTTCGGGGGCGCAACCCCTCGGTTGTTGTCAACCGAGCTTACCTTGGAAGCTCTTTGCTCCAAGCTTCTTCTTCTATTGAGAGAGAAATCCGTGGGTGCTCATAAATCAACCAAAAAAGTTACAAACACCAATGCCATGAATATATAGACCTAATGGTGGGCTTGGGCTTGGGCTTGGGCTTGGGCTTGGGCTTGGACTTTGGCTTGGGCATTTCTTCAACTTCAATGGGTCAAACCAAGCCACCAACTAATCCTATCATTCATCTAATCCTAACATCCATATAATCCTAACATGCATCTAATCCTAGCATGCATCTAATAAAGTTTAAACAAGAAGGCCAACGTTTGCCAATAAGTTTGAAATTTCAAAAAAGCAACAAATATTAAAGCTCGGGAAGACAAATTCCCATGTGAGCATTAAAGGGCCTTTAGTCTTTCCACATGAGGAGATGCTTCGGTTGGTCAACGTCTCCAGCTTTAATCTCCCACTTCAAGTCGTCCACGGTGTCCTCCAAGTCTTCACACGAACCATGACCTACAAAAGAAACAAGTGTGTTAGTCAAATTGTGAACTCGGGTCTGGGATCGTGTAATGGGCCTACGGGGCACATCATCCTCCCCAGGTGATTGAGGATTTGACCTCAAATCCTTTAAATCAGGCCTATCGGAGTTTTCTTCATCGCTTATATAGGGTGAGAGGTCCATGACATTGAATGTTGCCGATACTCCGTAATCTCCAGGCAGTTCAATCTTATAAGCGTTATTATTGATCCGCTGCAACACCTTGAAGGGTCCATCCGCACGAGGAAGAAGTTTAGATTTTCTTTTGTCGGGGAATCTATCTTTTCGTAGGTGCAACCAAACTAAATCTCCTTCATTGAAGATAACCTCTTTTCGGCCTTTGTTTACTCGTTTGGCCACGCTCGCATTTCTCTTCTCGATGGCTTGACGCACGTTCTCATGTAATTTCTTAATTTGTTCAGCCTTGTTTGCTCCTGATGGGTTGGCCAGTTCATTATTGGGTAACGGAACAAGGTCCAACGGTGTACATGGATTAAACCCATAGGCAACCTCAAAGGGCGTTTGCTCAGTAGTGGAATGAAGGGTGCGATTGTAGGAAAATTCCAATCCGGGAAGGACTACATCCCAACTGGATAGTTTCTTACCTACAATACTGCGTAAGAGGGAGCCTAAGGTCCTGTTAACAACTTCCGTTTGCCCATCAGTTTGGGGGTGGAAAGATGTGCTAAAACACAGCTTCGTCCCCAACTTCTTCCACAAAGTGGTCCAGAAGGAGCTCAAAAATTTAGTGTCCCGGTCCGACACTACGGAATGCGGTATACCATGTAGGCGAACGATCTCTTTGAAAAATAGGTCAGCTATAGAAAAGGCGTCGTCCGTTTTTGCACAAGGAATGAAATGTGTCATCTTAGAGAAACGATTCACAACCACCATTATCGAATCCTTATTACGAGCAGTTCGTGGCAATCCCAAAATGAAGTCCATACTAACTTCAGTCCAAGGGTGTGAAGGAATGGGTAAGGGCATATACAATCCTTGTGGTAGAACCTTACTCTTGGCTTTCTTGCACACGATGCATGTCTCCACCATGCGGTGCACGTCTCTTTTTATATGTGGCCAAAAGAAGTGTTCCTTAAGCATATCAAGGGTCTTCTTCTCCCCGAAATGACTCGCTAATCCTCCACAATGGGCTTCTTTTACAAGACATCGCCTTAAGCTTCCTTGTGGAATACATAATTTTCCCGCCCTTAATAAATAGTCATCCATAAGTCGATATTCTCCTTCAGCCTTTTCCTTGCACTTGGTGTAATAAGATCCGAAATCAGGGTCAGATTCGTAACTATGCTTGATCCATTCAAATCCAAAGAATGGAGTCCCTAATTCGGTAAGAAGAATGCGTTTCCTCGAAAGTGCGTCGGCGACTACATTATTTTCCCCCTTCACATACTTTAGAATGTACGGAAACCTCTCCAAGAATTCCACCCACTTAGCATGCCTCTTGTTTAACTTGTGCTGACCCTTGATATATCGTAAAGCTTGATGGTCAGTATTGATAACAAATTCTCTTGACAAGAGGTAATGCTGCCAGTGCTCTAATGCTCTAATAACAGCATAAAATTCCTTATCATAAGTTGAGTAATTGAGCACGGCTCCTTTCAATTTCTCACTAAAGTATGCAATGGGCTTCCCTTCTTGCATGAGTACGGCTCCAATGCCAACTCCGGAAGCATCATTCTTAATTTCAAATACCTTGTTAAAGTCGGGGAGTGCTAAAACAGGCGAGTGGCATAACTTATCCTTGATTAGCTCAAAGCTCTTTTGACAAACCGGGGTCCAAGTAAACTCTTTTCCCTTCTTAGTGCAATCAGTGAGCGGTGAGACTATTGAACTAAAGTCTTTTATGAACCTCTGGTAAAAAGAGGCCAGACCATGGAAGCTACGTAATTCGGTTAAAGAGTTGGGGGTAGGCCAATCCTTAATAGCCTTGATCTTGTCAACATCGGCTTCCATACCATCTTTAGAAATGACAAACCCTAGAAAATAAACTTTATCTTGCGCGAATGAGCATTTGCTTAAATTTCCAAATAATTGGGCTTTTCGTAGGGTTTGGAAAAGTACACTAAGATGGTTGAGGTGTTGTGGGAGGTCTAGACTGTACACCAAAATATCGTCAAAATAGACAACAATAAATTTTCCTAGGAAATCTTTCAGCACGTGGTGCATAAGTCTCATGAAGGTACTGGGCGTGTTAGATAACCCGAAGGGCATCACCATCCACTCAAAAAGCCCGTACTTAGTCTTAAATGCCGTCTTCCACTCGTCACCTTCTTTCATTCTAATTTGGTGGTAACCGCTCTTAAGGTCCACCTTAGAAAATATTGAGGCTCTACTGAGCTCATCCAACATATCCTCGAGCCTTGGAATAGGGTATCTATATTTTACGGTAATTTGATTCACGGCTCGGCTATCAACACACATCCTCATTGTGCCGTCTTTCTTAGGTACCAATAGTGAGGGAACTGCGCAGGGGCTCATGGACTCTCGTATGTATCCTTTATCCAATAAATCTTGAACTTGATCTTGGAGTTTCTTGGTTTCTTCGGGGTTCATTCTATAGGCCGGTCTATTAGGTAGGGTGGCCCCGGGTATGAGGTCAATTTGATGTTCTATACCACGTAGAGGTGGTAATCCTTGGGGCAGTTCCTCAGGAAACACATCTTGGAATTGATTGAGCACCTTCTTTACAGGATCAGGGATTACTCCTAGCTCCATAACTCTATCTCGAAATAGTATAAGGATTATGGGATCTCCTCGAAGCACCGATGCCTCTATCTCCGATCTAGTCATAATAAGATTTGCTTTATTCTTCGCTTCTTTTCTAGCGGCATCGTCTTTGGATATTTCCTCGGGGGTCAAAGGTGCTAACTTAATTGTTTTACCACCAAACTTAAGGGAATAGTTGTTAGAATATCCTTCGTGGTTCACTCTTCGATCAAATTGCCAGGGTCGTCCAAGAAGCAAGTGGCTAGCACTCATGGGCACGACATCATATAAAACAGAATCTTGATATTTTCCCATAACAAAATCTACTCTCACTTGTCGAGAGACCTTAACATCATCCCTATCATCTAACCATCGTAACTTATAAGGGTGGAGATACGTAGTCGTCTCTAATCCTAACTTCTTAACTAACTCATCAGATGCCACGTTGGCACAACTTCCTCCATCTATAATTAAAGAGCATATCTTATCCTTGATAACACATCTACTATGAAAGATATTCTCACGTTGGCAATTTTCTCCTGAATTCTTAGTCACAAGGACTCGTCTCCTAACCCTCAGGAGCGCGCACGACTTCATCCTCAGTGTCACTCTCCTCGACATCTTTGTCCTCTACTCCTACCTCGTGGTCATCCTCACTCTCAACTTCTCCCGTATCTTCCTTAATAATCATCACCCATCGATTCGGACATTGAGCCATATAATGACCTAGACCTTGACATTTATAACACTTGATTTCTCTCGCTCTAAGTGGGTTGGCTTTATCGACTAAGGTTTTGCTACTGGACTCCTTAAGTGGCCAACTAGGGTTAAAAGGCTTCTTTCCTTCAGCCTTGTCAAAGGGCTTGATTGGCACGGGTGACTTAGGGGTGACTTTGGGTGGAATGTTGGGGGTAAACTTAGGAGGGTAGGTGGATTTCCTCTTTCTATTGAGCTGTCGCTCAATCGTCATAGCCATATGAACAATTGCATCTAAGGACTCTGCCGGGTGTATTTCAACGGTGTCTCATATATCTCTATTCAATCCCCGAATGAATCTAGTAATAACTTGCTCCTCAGGTTCTTCCATATCTACTCGTATCCTTAGAGTTTCAAATTCAGCTAGGTAAGCCTCAACGGATCGAGTTCCTTGTCGTAGGTTTTGGATTTGAAGGAATAGATCTTGACGGTAATGGGTGGGTATGAACCTCTTAGTCATGAGCGACTTCATTGCTCTCCATGTCGTAATGGGGGTATCTCCTATCCGTCGTCTTTGGAGCTTAATATTGGACCACCAGAGGGCCGCATATCCCGATAGCTCTACGGATCCTAATTGGATCTTTACTTTATCGGAGTACTCATAATAGTCGAAAACTTTCTCTACCTTATCAATCCATTCTAGAAAGGTATCTCCATCGCATGTCCCGTCAAATGGAGGTATATGTAGCTTGACATTTCTAAGGTCCTCTTGATCCTTTCGTCTACTTGGTCGAAAAGTCTCTTCATCATCTAAGGTCCATTCTTCCTCCTCCTCATAAAACGGGTTTCTTCTCCTAGGATACTCAGGTCTTTCTTCGTCCGAGGTGGGATATGGTTCTTGAAATCGTCTCCTAGGATTTTCGGGTCTAAATCGAGGTAGGGGTTCTCGGGTTGCTTCATTTGGAATTCTCGTATTAAGGACTTCCATTATGTGTTTCATGCTAAGGGTTAAGTGTTTAAGTTGTTGGCTTATATGGTTAACTTCTCCACTAAGACCATCTAACTGTCCTTGCATGCTATACTCTCCCTCTTGTGGGGTGTGAGTCTCGGGTTGGGGAATGTCATTGTCTCGGTTCGGTTCTTGATTCATATCTTGGTTTAGCTCTCGGTTAATTGCACTTCTAGTCTTCATTCATGTGAATACTGAAGTTTTAGGAAGGAAATATTAATTAGGTTCAAGTTGATCACGGGTGTTAGGGAAGGTAAAGGTGGGAAACCTAACTAGAATTTCAATCCAGAAATTTTGAAACGCATTTTTGAGGGCCTAAACGACGTTTCCAGGTGGCTCGTCGAAAACTGACACTTGTAGCAAAAGTTATGGCCGTTTTAGTGGGAAAATGTCAAATTCACTAACAAACAAGCTTTAAATCCACTAAACAGAGATAATCAATTCGTACGTGCTTTTAACGTTTTAGTGAACTTAATACATATGTTCCCAAACATGCAATTACAAGCAAATATCTTACCAACAGAACCTTATTAATTTAAATCTCATCCAAACACAGTGAAAGCGACATAAAGCAAACACCAAAAGTAGAGGCTAGTTTAGGTTATGCACTTTTACTTAACTTTCACTCCTTTTAGCAACATTTTCCTTTACCAATGTAATTCAAATGAAAAGGCAAATATTCTCAGCAGATTAATGTACTAAGATTGTATCAACGGAACATTATAAACATGAAGCTCAGATTTAAATATGCAACAGCATTAAACTAGAATACTAAAAGACAACTTAAACCACTAAACAGTAACTTAAACCACTAAACAGCAACACGAAATGATGTTAATCAAACATATTTCTTAATGCTCAGATCTGTGATTATAACAACATGTTCTTAAGTGCTGGAAAAGTGAGATCCACAGCAGCCAAGTCAGCAAACCAAAAAGAGAAAGAAAACAGCAAGTACTAAGTTTGTTAGGGTTTGTTCTACCAAAAACGGAAGGAAAATAAGCAACACGAAAATGGTGGAATACTTTTCAAAAACTCAAGCTCAAAGTTGCAGACAACTAATAAAAATGTTCTGGAAATGATCTTTGCAAGAACTAAAAGAAACTAAAAGAAACTAAAAGAAACTAAAAGAGAAAGTAAGAAAAACAGCAAGAACACCAAACCGAAAATGAAGAACAGCAAGCACCCGGTTTTGGTGCCTCGGTTTTGGGCAACCAAATGGATTTGGAAAACCAAACCGATCTGGTTTTCCTCACCCTAAGGGAGCTATCAAAGCTCTGATACCACCTGATGAGCTCCGACCTGCAAATAGGACTCAAGAACTCGAAGAAGATTGTTAGCTCCGGGTGACACAAATCCGAGAAAACCGAGAGTGGAAAATGTAAAAGAAATATCAAACGTGCTCGAAATTTAATGAAATTTTAGGTGAATCTTGTGAAGTGAGTGAGGTGTGTGCTGGTGAAAATCGTGGTCCATATTCGTTAAGATGAAGGATTTATATAATGTTTTCCGAGAATCGGCCGGTGAGTGCTTCAATGGAGCTTCCGGCAAGAGTTTCTTCCAAGGAAGATAACTCGATTCAAGGAATCGGTTAAGGCCACTCCTTGCTGTTTTCCGCTCTCAAAAGAGTGGAGAAGGAGGTGGCAAAATCCACTCCAACTAGCTACCAAGCTAGAAGAATGGTTCGGGGGCGCAACCCCTCGGTTGTTGTCAACCGAGCTTACCTTGGAAGCTCTTTGCTCCAAGCTTCTTCTTCTATTGAGAGAGAAATCCGTGGGTGCTCATAAATCAACCAAAAAAGTTACAAACACCAATGCCATGAATATATAGACCTAATGGTGGGCTTGGGCTTGGGCTTGGGCTTGGGCTTGGCTTTGGCTTGGGCATGTCTTCAACTTCAATGGGCCAAACCAAGCCACCAACTAATCCTATCATTCATCTAATCCTAACATCCATATAATCCTAACATGCATCTAATCCTAGCATGCATCTAATAAAGTTTAAACAAGAAGGCCAACGTTTGCCAATAAGTTTGAAATTTCAAAAAAAACAACAAATATTAAAGCTCGGGAAGACAAATTCCCATGTGAGCATTAAAGGGCCTTTAGTCTTTCCACATGAGGAGATGCTTCGGTTGGTTGGTCAACGTCTCCAGCTTTAATCTCCCACTTCAAGTCGTCCACGTGTCCTCCAAGTCTTCACACGAACCATGACCTACAAAAGAGACAAGTGTGTTAGTCAAATTGTGAACTCGGGTCTGGGATCGTGTAATGAGCCTACGGGGCACATCAGCTGACCTAGGCCGGAGGTGGGTAAAGCTCCGCGGATCCTGGGGCTGAACTAAAAGAAACTAAAAGAAACTAAAAGAAACTAAAAGAAACTAAAAGAAACTAAAAGAAACTAAAAGAAACTAAAAGAAACTAAAAGAAACTAAAAGAAACTAAAAGAAACTAAAAGAAACTAAAAGAAACTAAAAGAAACTAAAAGAAACTAAAAGAAACTAAAAGAAACTAAAAGAAACTAAAAGAAACTAAAAGAAACTAAAAGAAACTAAAAGAAACTAAAAGAAACTAAAAGAAACTAAAAGAAACTAAAAGAAACTAAAAGAAACTAAAAGAAACTAAAAGAAACTAAAAGAAACTAAAAGAAACTAAAAGAAACTAAAAGAAACTAAAAGAAACTAAAAGAAACTAAAAGAAACTAAAAGAAACTAAAAGAAACTAAAAGAAACTAAAAGAAACTAAAAGAAACTAAAAGAAACTAAAAGAAACTAAAAGAAACTAAAAGAAACTAAAAGAAACTAAAAGAAACTAAAAGAAACTAAAAGAAACTAAAAGAAACTAAAAGAGAAAGTAAGAAAAACAGCAAGTAGGTGTTCTACCAAAAACGGAAGGAAATAAGCAACACGAAAATGGTGGAATACTTTTCAAAAACTCAAGCTCAAAGTTGCAGACAACTAATAAAAATGTTCTGGAAATGATCTTTGCAAGAACTAAAAGAAACTAAAAGAAACTAAAGAAACTAAAAGAGAAAGTAAGAAAAACAGCAAGAACACCAAACCGAAAATGAAGAACAGCAAGCACCCGGTTTTGGTTGCCTCGGTTTTTGGGCAACCAAATGGATTTGGAAAACCAAACCGATCTGGTTTTCCTCACCCTAAGGGAGCTATCAAAGCTCTGATACCACCTGATGAGCTCCGACCTGCAAATAGGACTCAAGAACTCGAAGAAGATTGTTAGCTCCGGGTGACACAAATCCGAGAAAACCGAGAGTGGAAAATGTAAAGAAATATCAAACGTGCTCGAAATTTAATGAAATTTTAGGTGAATCTTGTGAAGTGAGTGAGGTGTGTGCTGGTGAAAATCGTGGTCCATATTCGTTAAGATGAAGGATTTATATAATGTTTTCCGAGAATCGGCCGGTGAGTGCTTCAATGGAGCTTCCGGCAAGAGTTTCTTCCAAGGAAGATAACTCGATTCAAGGAATCGGTTAAGGCCACTCCTTGCTGTTTTCCGCTCTCAAAAGAGTGGAGAATGAGGTGGCAAAATCCACTCCAACTAGCTACCAAGCTAGAAGAATGGTTCGGGGGCGCAACCCCTCGGTTGTTGTCAATCGAGCTTACCTTGGAAGCTCTTTGCTCCAAGCTTCTTCTTCTATTGAGAGAGAAATCCGTGGGTGCTCATAAATCAACCAAAAAAGTTACAAACACCAATGCCATGAATATATAGACCTAATGGTGGGCTTGGGCTTGGGCTTGGGCTTGGGCTTTGGCTTGGGCATGTCTTCAACTTCAATGGGCCAAACCAAGCCACCAACTAATCCTATCATTCATCTAATCCTAACATCCATATAATCCTAACATGCATCTAATCCTAGCATGCATCTAATAAAGTTTAAACAAGAAGGCCAACGTTTGCCAATAAGTTTGAAATTTCAAAAAAACAACAAATATTAAAGCTCGGGAAGACAAATTCCCATGTGAGCATTAAAGGGCCTTTAGTCTTTCCACATGAGGAGATGCTTCGGTTGGTCAACGTCTCCAGCTTTAATCTCCCACTTCAAGTCGTCCACGTGTCCTCCAAGTCTTCACACGAACCATGACCTACAAAAGAGACAAGTGTGTTAGTCAAATTGTGAACTCGGGTCTGGGATCGTGTAATGAGCCTACGGGGCACATCAGCTGACCTAGGCCGGAGGTGGGTAAAGCTCCGCGGATCCTGGGGCTGACCTGGGCCGGAGGGTTCTCCCGTTGAAGGAGGGGCCGTTACGAACCCACATCACTTGGGGAAGTACATGGAAATGAAACATATGTAAGAGATCCCTCTCAAGATAGTAAGACGCGTTTTGGAGCTCAATTGACAACGGATCCCATAAGAACTCCGAAGTTAAGAGGGCTTCGGGGAGAGTAATTCCAGGTTGGGTGACCTTCCGGGAAGTGCTCTCGCCAAACAAAGCCGTGAGGGGAGGATATTGGGCTGCGGCCCAATCCCCGGAGCGGACAATATCTTGCTCGGACGAGGGGTCGTTACAAACTGTCATCCAGTTTTATACAATTGTCATCCAGTCCTGTTTCCGTAACGTTCTAAAAGTTTAAAAAAAAAAAAGTAGTCCCTGTTTTCTGTAAAATGTCTAGAGTGATAGCTCCTCGGCCCGATCAGGTTTGGGGCTGTCACACATTCTATAAAAGTATTTAAATCAAAAAGTTAAAACGTGGAAAGTACTGATCAGGATAATTCCCAGAAAAGACTATACTGGACAATCTCCTAGACAAAATTACATTTCCAATTAAGTTCTCAAGAAAGACTGGAAGGGTCACAAATGGTCTCACTTAAAACCCAGTCTCTTAGATAGAACTCACTTACACAATACAATTATACCACTTAATTCGCGGTAGGATAGACAATAACAGATGCAATCCAATTATTTACGATATAATAGATAAATATCTAGTAAATGATAAAATAGAAAAAATCTTCGTACCTGGCAGGTGAACGCAGAGAAATATCGCTAGAGTAGGAAAATAGTTGTCGGTAATCGAGAAAAAAGTATTAAAAATTTTTAAATAAATAAACATAAATTAAAATATTCATACTTTCAGAAATTTAATAGAAACTTTTAAAATAAAAATACAACGAATAAACAATACGTCATAAAAAATTTAAGCTCGGTTTAACATCTTGTATATGAGTTTTTTTTTTTAAATGTCTAAAGTAAATGATAAATAAAAAAAAACATTCGTACCTTGTAGGTGAACGCGGAAAAATATCATCGAAATAAGAAACGAGGGAGAGAATTGAAAGAATTGAAGTTTGGTGTGATTTTTGAAAGCCGAGCTCTTGGGCTTTAAATAGGAGGATGGAGTACGGCCGGTCCAGCTGGACCAGCCATACTCCACGGGGAAGAACCCATGACAAAAGTCACGGGTTTGGACCAGCCGTCCTCTCCCCTTAAAATCGAAACCCGTGACTTTTGTCACGGGTTTTAACGAGGAGAGGACGATTGGTCCATGGACCAACCGTTCTCTCCTAGCAGAGTACGGCCGGTTCAACTGAACCGGCCGTACTCTCTCTGAAAAATTGTAAAAAAATTACAAAATGAGGATAGTACGGTCGATCCAACTAGACCGGCCGTACTCGGTTGAGGAGGACAGTCTCCTGACCTCCCTGCGAGGTTGAAATTGCGTATTTACGAAATGTTAAAGTGTTTTTCGATGAATAGTAAAATTTAAAGTTCTTTTTTTAAAACAAACCGATAGTTTGAGTTTATTTTTTTTAAAAAAAAACCCCATAAAAATATTGCTACCATTTGGGGGACATAGGAAGTGCAGGTCATGGAAAAAAAAAAGTAATAATTAAAAAAATAAAATAATTTGAAGTTCTTTAACATGAAAATGAAGCCATGTTAGAACCTCAGATAGTATGTATTATGTGTTAAGGGCTTCCTTTATTCGTAAACAATTATTTTCTTTAATTTATCTTAATAATATTGTTTTTATATTAAAAAATGGTTTCCTTTTATAATAAAACTTTTAACTAGCCCTGATCCAGCTAATAATATCATCCAATAAAGATTTAAAACCCCATTAAAATAGTAAATTTAAAATATAAAATTAAAAATAAATTGAAAAAAGTAAATATTAAATCGATATATTTAATTAGATTTGGAATGAGCAATTTAGAGACGACAAATGAGCGGGCTAGCAGCCGACTCAGTACTGTAGCGGGCTCAACTCGACTCGACTTGGCTCGTGAGTCGGTTTGGGTTAAAAAAAATTTTGAGCTGGCTCGTTGAGCTCGCTAGGTTCGACTCATTTAACTCTTTAAGCTCGGTATGCAAGACATTTTTAAGCTTAGCTCCGCTCGATTAACTCGTTTGTAACTTTAAACAAGTATTAACTGTCAACATAGTTAGTATGTGTATAATTTGTAATGATATAACTGTCAAATATTTGTAATGATATTTGTGTGATACTTTTTATTAAATCATCTTAAATAATATTTTTCTCAAATACATGTCATTTTTTGTATTAATAAAATTATTTTGTTAACTAAGAAACTACTTATTATATTTTAACATTATAATAATAAATAAATTATTATAATTTTAATATTAAATTTTTTTTAAAATATACATCACATTTATATAATTTAAAAGCATTTATGTATATCTCTATTCGTTAAGACTTGTTTGGTCAACTCGACTCATTCAAAATTGGCTCGCGAGCCAGCACAAGTTGAATTTTTTTTATTCAGCTCGTTAGTCTCGGTGAGCCAGATTTTTTTAGACTCGGTTCAGCTCAGTTGACTCGTTTGACATCTCTAAAGCAATTGAATGTCTGAGTTGCGTTTCTGCCTAAATGCAATTTGCACTGAGCAGGATGCCAACTACTATGCAACCAGTTATGTCGGCCGTACCAATGCCTTTGAGGATGGAGATACAGAAGTTCGATATGGAGATAGTTTCTGGGCTATCGGCCATATTAGCAGACTTAACGTTACGGCCCTCCGTCCTGGACCGCATTAAGGAAGCCCAGAAGACTAATTCAAAGGAGATGGCTGATATGGTGAGCAAGGTACCAATGGATTTTTCCAATTTCAGTTATTCGGGAGATGGTATTCTGAAGTTCAAAAACAGATGGTATGTTCCGAAAGACGAAGAACTACGGAAGCACATCTTATCGGAAGCCCATTTATCTTCTTTCTCTGTGCATCCTGGAAGCACAAAGATGTATCAGGACTTGAAACTTCACTTCTGGTGGCCGAATATGAAGAACGAAGTGGCCAAGTATGTGGAGTCTTGTATGATATGTCAACAGGTCAAGGCTGAACATCAACGACCAATTGGAACGCTTCAGCCTCTTCCGATTCCCGAATGGAAGTGGGAGAACATAACAATGGACTTCGTTGTTGACCTTCCAAGAACAGCTAAAGGCCACAATAGCATACGGGTCATAGTGGACAGATTGACGAAGTCGGCCCATTTTCTACCTGTAAAGACGACATTCTCCATGGAGCAGTATGCTGAACTATATATTAGCGAGATTGTCAAACTGCATGGTATACCGGTGTCGATTGTTTTGGACCGGGATCCTAGATTCACATCGAGGTTTTGGAAAAGCCTGCAAAGCTCCTTGGGCACTAGACTGGACTTCAGCACGGCATTTCATCCACAGACGGATGGACAATCTGAGAGAACGATTCAGACATTGGAGGATATGCTAAGATCGTGTGTGCTGGAATTTCATGCTCCTTGGAGTAGATACCTACCGCTTGTGGAGTTTGCTTACAACAATAGCTACCAGGCTACAATTGGTATGGCTCCATACGAAGCTCTTTACGGAAGGAAGTGTAGATCCCCATTATGTTGGGATGAGGTCGGAGAAACCAAGCTTATTGGTCCTGAGATATTACAACAGATGTCTGAAGTGATAGCTGCTATCAAGCAACGAATAAAGACTGCTCAGGATCGACAAAAGAGTTATGCGGACCATAGAAGAAGGAACTTGGAGTTTGCCGAAGGTGATGAAGTGTTTTTAAAGGTTTGGCAAGAAAGGGAAGATAAGCCCAAGGTTTATTGGGCCTTTTCCCATTTTGAAGAGGATTGGGAACATGGCTTACAGACTACAGTTGCCAGCGTCAATGGATGGAGTTCACAATGTCTTCCATGTTTCGATGCTAAGAAGATGTGTACGAGATCCAACTCAGATCGTGAAACAGGTGGATTTTGATATCATGCCGACGCTGACATATGAAGAAAGGCCTATACAGATATTGGATATGTCACTCAAAGTATTGCGCAATAGAGTAGTCCCGTTGGTGAAAGTTTTATGGCGCAATCATGGTGTGGAGGAAGCCACATGGGAAAGACAGGAGGATGTCAGGGCCCAATATCCGGACCTCTTTGCTTAGGCAAATTTTGGGGACAAAATTTCTGTTAAGGTGGGTGGAATGTAACACCCGGCATTTTTATTTACCATGTAATCGTTTTTCTCGAACCGTATAAGCGGGATCAATATAAATTTAATGCAATGTATGTTTGGTTGAATTGTTCGAATAGTTAGTGGAGAACTAAACTAAAGTGTAACCAAAACAAAATATTGCACTAGTATGTTGAAAACCAATGGAATGATAAAATAGAGAGAAATTAAGGTTGGTGGGAGTAAGCCAATGGATGATTGCCAGGTGGCAACTTGTTGAGGAAGCTAAGTTCATCCTACGTGAAATTTCATTCACTTCTCTACTTCCTCCCATCTCTCTTGGCTTTCTCTCTTCCAGGCGATTGAAACAAAACTTCCACACTTTGTTTCTCCAGCATTTCTCCATTTTCTTCAGCAAAGGTGAGCGTCTTTTAATGCTAACAAGTTTGGACAAGTTTAAAGTGAGTTTTTACCGAAGTTTAGGGTTTCGGTTTTTGGTGAAAACTCACTGTTTTGGATGAAAACACGTTGGTGTGTTTTCTAAAGTGTTTAAGTGTGTTTGCTGCATTTCCTACGAGATATTAGTTAGCATTTGTAGCGTTTAAATTCTGCACATTCATGTTACAGATCCGAGCTCTCCAGGGACGTTCGAGCACACTGCATTGCTGCAAACAGGTAAGTTCATATGTATGGATTCGGCCCTTAAGGCCCTACATCATGAAGGTACTAGGTTTCTGTTCTGTCGGGGGTTTTCGGGTAGAAGGATTAGAGTTATGTTCTGTATTTTCCCTGTTACACTTCTGTTATTTAACTGTCATTCTCTGCTGTTTAAGTTGAAGCACTGTACTCGTTCATGCATACACGATTTTCTGAAAGCTCATGCAAAACTGTTTTTTGTGCACTGTTGAAACTAAATAAGATAAAATCTGACTGTCTGTAATGAACTGGTTAAGTGTGGGACGGGGACTGGCCCCTCTGGTTTTATCCCTCCCTGGGAATCTGAAAATATTGTCTCTGGCAAGGACCCTCTGGTTTTATCCCTCCCTGGGAATCTGAAAACTGTCGTGCCTGATAGTGCACCTACTGAACCAGTTCCCCTATAAGCCCCACTTATACCCCTCTGCTACTGAAACATAAAATTCTGATCTGTCACTGTATTCTGAAAACCGCATGCATAGCATTTTGCATCACCGCATTTATAATATGTCCTTACTGAGTTTTAGACTCATAGGTGAACTCTCTGATGTAGGTACTGAACCCGAATCTGAGGACTGTGTGCCTCAATCTGACGATCTGATGTAGTTGATGGCTCGAGCTCTCGGGGTAGTTGCTGCAGTTAGACAAATTCTGACCCGAGGTTTAAGTTTTTTGTAATGTCTGTTTTGGAATAGTTTTTCGGAAAATTCTGGTTTTTGTTGTAAAAACTTATATTTTTGAAAAATTCTGTAATCACATGTTAAATTCTGTACTGTCTCTGAAACTCTGAAACAATGTATAGCTTTTGTGTCAATGTCTAAAACCTCTGTATTTGACAGTTGTATTTATGTTTTGAAATGTATTAAAATCATTCTGGAACTGCTGGAATCTTTTATCTGTTTGTGCATGGATGGCCTCTAGTGTTAGAGCTGTCCACGCAATCTGCTTCTTTGTTTCTGTCAATTGTAAAGTATGTTCTACAACTTTTATGCCCTCTATCTGTACTGTATTTGACAGTTAAAAGAGGTCTTGTGGTATTCTAGAATTTGTCGGATATTCTCTGATAATCTGTGCATAGATTGTCTCTGGGTTTTGGAGCAATCCATGCAGTTGTTTTCTTGATCTTTTGTAGGTTTCCTAACTTCTGTTATGTTCCCATGCATGCTTTAAAACTGTGTTTAGAATTGGGTTTGAGGGTTTGAAGCCCTTATGCCTTCTGTTTGAAGTTTTTTTTTTTTTAGTTACTAGGATTTCCTGTTAAAATTGTTAAGTTTCACCTTAGAAACTATATCATCCGATCAAGTCCACCGCTGCCCGTTTCCTTCTTTAAATTACATCTTCCGGCTGACGTCATCCAAGTCATCCGCCCAGTGTATTCATGTCTTCCGGTTGACGTCAGCATCAGTAGTGTTTTTCCTTATGTTTCGCTTCTGCCTCTGCCCGTTGCCCGTATTTGAAAATTTCATTCACCACTAAGTGTAAAAATCCAAGTCTACCGCTGGACCGATGTTCTACATCATGTCTTACCCCACTCCAAGTCATCCGCCCAGTGTATTCATGTCTTCCGGTTGACGTCAGCATAAGTCTTCCGCCCAGTTTAAAGCTATGTCTTCCGGCTGACGTCATTCAAGTCATCCGCCCAGTGTATTCATGTCTTCCGGTTGACGTCAGCATAAGTCTTCCGCCCAGTTTAAAGCTATGTCTTCCTGCTGACGTCATCCAAGTCATCCGCCCAGTGTATTCATGTCTTCCGGTTGACGTCAGCATAAGTCTTCCGCCCAGTTTAAAGCTATGTCTTCCGGCTGACGTCATCCAAGTCATCCGCCCAGTGTATTCATGTCTTCCGGTTGACGTCAGCATAAGTCTTCCGCCCAGTTTAAAGCTATGTCTTCCGGCTGACGTCATCCAAGTCATCCGCCCAGTGTATTCATGTCTTCCGGTTGACGTCAGCATAAGTCTTCCGCCCAGTTTAAAGCTATGTCTTCCGGCTGACGTCATCCAAGTCATCCGCCCAGTGTATTCATGTCTTCCGGTTGACGTCAGCATAAGTCTTCCGCCCAGTTTAAAGCTATGTCTTCCGGCTGACGTCATCCAAGTCATCCGCCCAGTGTATTCATGTCTTCCGGTTGACGTCAGCATAAGTCTTCCGCCCAGTTTAAAGCTATGTCTTCCGGCTGACGTCATTCAAGTCATCCGCCCAGTGTATTCATGTCTTCCGGTTGACGTCAGCATAAGTCTTCCGCCCAGTTTAAAGCTATGTCTTCCGGCTGACGTCATCCAAGTCATCCGCCCAGTGTATTCATGTCTTCCGGTTGACGTCAGCATAAGTCTTCCGCCCAGTTTAAAGCTATGTCTTCCGGCTGACGTCATCCAAGTCATCCGCCCAGTGTATTCATGTCTTCCGGTTGACGTCAGCATAAGTCTTCCGCCCAGTTTAAAGCTATGTCTTCCGGCTGACGTCATCCAAGTCATCCGCCCAGTGTATTCATGTCTTCCGGTTGACGTCAGCATAAGTCTTCCGCCCAGTTTAAAGCTATGTCTTCCGGCTGACGTCATCCAAGTCATCCGCCCAGTGTATTCATGTCTTCCGGTTGACGTCAGCATAAGTCTTCCGCCCAGTTTAAAGCTATGTCTTCCGGCTGACGTCATCCAAGTCATCCGCCCAGTGTATTCATGTCTTCCGGTTGACGTCAGCATAAGTCTTCCGCCCAGTTTAAAGCTATGTCTTCCGGCTGACGTCATCCAAGTCATCCGCCCAGTGTATTCATGTCTTCCGGTTGACGTCAGCATAAGTCTTCCGCCCAGTTTAAAGCTATGTCTTCCGGCTGACGTCATTCAAGTCATCCGCCCAGTGTATTCATGTCTTCCGGTTGACGTCAGCATAAGTCTTCCGCCCAGTTTAAAGCTATGTCTTCCGGCTGACGTCATTCAAGTCATCCGCCCAGTGTATTCATGTCTTCCGGTTGACGTCAGCATAAGTCTTCCGCCCAGTTTAAAGCTATGTCTTCCGGCTGACGTCATCCAAGTCATCCGCCCAGTGTATTCATGTCTTCCGGTTGACGTCAGCATAAGTCTTCCGCCCAGTTTAAAGCTATGTCTTCCGGCTGACGTCATTCAAGTCATCCGCCCAGTGTATTCATGTCTTCCGGTTGACGTCAGCATAAGTCTTCCGCCCAGTTTAAAGCTATGTCTTCCAGCTGACGTCATTCAAGTCATCCGCCCAGTATGTTCATGTCTTCCGGTTGACGTCAGCATAAGTCTTCTGCCCAGTTTAAAGCTATGTCTTCCGGCTGACGTCATCCAAGTCATCCGCCCAGTGTATTCATGTCTTCCGGTTGACGTCAGCATAAGTCTTCCGCCCAGTTTAAAGCTATGTCTTCCGGCTGACGTCATCCAAGTCATCCGCCCAGTGTATTCATGTCTTCCGGTTGACGTCAGCATAAGTCTTCCGCCCAGTTTAAAGCTATGTCTTCCAGCTGACGTCATTCAAGTCATCCGCCCAGTATGTTCATGTCTTCCGGTTGACGTCAGCATAAGTCTTCTGCCCAGTTTAAAACTATGTCTTCCGGCTGACGTCATTCAAGTCATCCGCCCAGTGTATTCATGTCTTCCGGTTGACGTCAGCATAAGTCTTCCGCCCAGTTTAAAGCTATGTCTTCCGGCTGACGTCATCCAAGTCATCCGCCCAGTGTATTCATGTCTTCCGGTTGACGTCAGCATAAGTCTTCCGCCCAGTTTAAAGCTATGTCTTCCGGCTGACGTCATCCAAGTCATCCGCCCAGTGTATTCATGTCTTCCGGTTGACGTCAGCATAAGTCTTCCGCCCAGTTTAAAGCTATGTCTTCCAGCTGACGTCATTCAAGTCATCCGCCCAGTGTATTCATGTCTTCCGGTTGACGTCAGCATAAGTCTTCCGCCCAGTTTAAAGCTATGTCTTCCTGCTGACGTCATTCAAGTCATCCGCCCAGTGTATTCATGTCTTCCGGTTGACGTCAGCATAAGTCTTCCGCCCAGTTTAAAGCTATGTCTTCCGCAGTATGTTCATGTCTTCCGGTTGACGTCAGCATAAGTCTTCTGCCCCAGTTTAAAACTAATGTCTTTCCGGCTGACGTAATCCAAGTCATTCCGCCCAGTTTATTTATAATCTTCGGCCAACGTCACTCTGTCTTTGGTCTTATTCGACATCCACCGCCAGTTTATCTCTTCCGCCCAACAGTATTTTATATGTTTTAAGAATTTTATTTCCTCCTCCGCCAGCCTTATGCTAATTTCTGTTCTGTTATTCATTATTGAAACCTGTTTTAAATTTCTACTCTAGAGAACACTCTCTCTCTGTGAAGTTTTAAGTTTTCGAAAATGTTCAGACTGTCCCTAATGTTCTGCTCCCTGTTTTGTCTATATTCTGTTAAAAAAAAAATAGTCACCGTTTTTCCTATCAACTGTCCCGGTGTGACGGCTCCGATCCCGGACTCCGAACAAGTCCCGGTTTCGGGCTGTCACATAGAATAAGAGAGAAGTAATCAATTAAATTAAAAAAAAAAATAGTTTGAGAAAAAAAATATAAAATAAATCTTATCCCATCATTGGAATCACTCACAATTTAAAAGTTAACTTATTTTATTCAATAACTAATCTTATCGTATGCTTTATTAGCAATTAAAACTTTACTATTAGAATTTCCGTTAGCAGGTGTAAGGACGTCTTCGAATCTCTTTGGGCATTCGCGTTCTGCATTCACAAAAACATATACAAAGTGAATTAATAAGGTTTCACTGTTAAATTTGTGTGAATTTCATCACCCTTTATTAATGGGTGTGAATTAATAAGATTTGTGTAAATGAGTACAAATTATTGGGATTCCCTTACAAAATAGAATAAAATGAATATGATATGTTCTATTGATCTCTGATGCATGGTTAAGAATAATTGTTATCTCAACCACAAACTGTAACATTTAAATCTTGTCCTCATATTTATCCTCTAGTAGCTTTGTGAAACTTCAATCACATCCTTGTACTTTTCCTCTTATAGCTCTTATTCATTCTCGAGAAATTGAGCTTGCCCTTCCTTTGTCTCTTTCATCTCTACAAATTTGTCATTCTAGTTCAACTTCTTTTCGACCGTTGTTTCAACAAAGTGATTATGTATTTCAGATTAGAACAATTTCCAAGTTGAGAACAATTTTTAGTGGATATAAAAATTTTTAACCTTCCATTAATGGATGTGAATGAAAATAACGTTTCATTCGTAAATGAGTGTAAAATTTATGACCCATCATTAATGGGCATGAATTAACAAGTTTTGTATAAAATTCATAATCATTCATTAATTGGTGCAAATTCTTAGAATTCTTTGATGAAATATAATAAAATAAATATGAGACGTTCTATTGATATTTGATGCAGTATTAAATTTGCTACATTCCTTTGTAAATAAAATAACAATAAATCATTAAGTTTAGGTTACAGTTGCAAGTATAATCCTACACAAGCTCACGGTTTTCACTTGATGATCTGTTCGTATCTAACAGACAAATCCGTTTTCCAAATTTATTACACATGATAAGAACAAACTAAGTATTTACTAAATAATCAAATCAACAATTAGCACCAAACATAATAAAAAAAACTTGGAACAAACCAATATAGTGAAAAAGATAAAATTTATAAGATTTCAAGTGAGTTCAAACCGTAATCATAGAACAAAAAATTAGTTCATGATCGTCGTGGAAACAACAACATGAAGAATAGAGAAAGATAGATAAAAATTAGTTGTAATCTTCTGTCTCGATGGTCCGTCGAATGTCATTGAAGTCTCCATTAAAATATTTAGCAAACCATCATCGTAATCTCGTTCTCTATCAAATTCTCCAAGTCTCCAGCCTCCCTCTCCTCGTCGGATGTATGTCATATTTATAAATCGTCGTTAAAACGACCCATTAACCCTAGTTTTCTCGTGTTGTCGCAGCTTTGCCGACTTACAAGTGCAACTGTGATGCGTGTAAAATCACGAGTGCAACTGCGCTCAGAATAAGCTTACTAGCGTTTTGCTTATGTTTTCTAAACTCGTTGAACTGACTGCAGTAGCGCACTCTAGGGGCTCCTTCGACTCTTCTTTAGCAAGCACAACACAACTATACTCAATACGAGCGTAGTAGCGCTTAGCAACTGGTTTGTGCAATTTTTTTGTCTTCTTGAGTGCTAGTGCGCTCCTCCAACTGCGGTTACACAGGGTTTTTCTTCATTTTTTTTTTTACAATTTTGATTATTTTATTTGCATTTTAATTCTGATCTATGTATAAAATTTGTTATTATGAAAAATATACAGAAAAACAACTCGAACATGCATAAGAGGCACTAAACTCATGGTTCAAATTACGTAATTCATCAGTGTAAAACTGAGTCATCAACAATTTATAATATTCCATAAAAGGAATTGATATTCAACAATTGATTAATAATTCCACGTGCCTCCAAATATCGTTGAAGTTTGGAGTTTTGATATTATGTACCATTATCACACTACGTAGAACTTGAATTCGTCCACTGTTTGAGGTCTAACCAATTTACGATATTTTTGAAGCAACAGGTTTACTTCAACTTTTAGACTTGTTTTAACAACAATTAAGTCATCTTGGTACAATCATCAATAAAAATTATATGGTTTCAAAAGACTTGTGATACTTCCAACATAAAAATATAAGCCTTAAATGTGGATGTTACGACCCTGGCACAAATCTAATACCAAATATGAAAGCATAGTCTTTACTTATTATAAAGACTATCAACATAAAATGTTAAATGATCTCTTATGACACTTGCTCCACAAAAAGAAAAATTGATCTTTGGTTGCTCAAAGATGAGTAATGCTCCGCAAGTAAGACAACTAACACCATATGTTCAAGCCTAAGAGAGCAATGTGTTAGATTTGAACTTGATTCTTAACATCTTTCTATGTTAAATTATCAATTACTTACCAAGATCCAATAGAATCGGTAGAAGAATACTCAGTTGGGTTATTCTCTCTCAAGACGAGACTTCAATTCGAATACTGGCCCAAGTCGTCTCAACTACAATTCGAATCACATCAAACTCTAACAAATTTATAATCCTGCAATGAAATTATTAGTCATTCAACTATTTCTAATTCATACTCAGATTTTTAGACCAGACTACACAATGACCCCACGTTGTATGAGATGCTCTTAGCTTATGAACTTCATCTGTATTTACCAATTTATTGGGTTTAATATAATAGTAATTATAACATAATATATGCAAATCCATTCATATACCAAAGTAAATCAAACAAAACGAGCAGCTGACACCTCAACACCTTTTGCATTAAAACTTATATTAATCAACTCTAAATCAGGAAAGGTAATTCTTTTCCTGCAGAATCTATGGCTCCTATCATGGTTTACCCTCGATAGAAAATTTGTATTGGCTAATATCCTGAATCATGCCAACAAAAACAAATCCAGGCTGCATGATACAATGAGAGGTAAACAGAGTTTTGTAATTGTTTTTGGAAGTTCTTAAAATGAATCAAAATCCGATATTTCTTCAGACCTTATTCTAAGATTGATTTCTGCAATGCAATCAAAGTGAAATTTTGTTGATTTCTCCCATCCAGCCGCCGAAGAAGGTCTTGTCTGCCTCCTCCTTTTAACCTACATGGATAATACCAATTCTCTGCAAGGATATAAAGTTTGAATCCCTTTGGAGACTTCCATTGTGTAAGCGTTGAAGAGCGTCGGCGCAGGCCAGTGCCGCGGAACCGAGATTCCTCCGGCGACCGGGCGTCGTAGGCAGCTCGTCCGTCCTCCGGTGAGATTAACCCTCCTTTCTTTGCGATCGTGTTAAGGCGGGAAAACTTTGAAGTCTTGGCGCGCAAAAGGATTTTTCTGATTTTCTAAGCTATTGACTCTTTTGTCCTTGTAAATACCATTTAATTACAACTTGAACCAATCGTATTAGTTCTTGATTACTTGTGTAATGGCATTTTTTAATTAATAGTTAATTAAACATAATTATGAATTGACAAGAATTACTTTCATTTAAAATCAATTTTACAATCAATAATTAGGGTTAATGAGAAGCTAATCAGGACCCTACACATATATCCAAACTTCTTCAACGTTCTGATTCTCTAGTGTTCGAATCACCTGATGTTGACCCAACCCTCGGAAACCGACCAATCAGATGCCGCATCCGCCGTAACTAGTTGCCGGAGCCTGTCCGCGGGAGAAGCCAAGCACAAATTCAGTTCTGTCTCGAATTGCCTATCAGATTCCATTGGGATTTCCATGAACGACTGGGAAGCCCAATGCGGCAATTCGAAGGGAGATCTCGGCGACGGCGATGACTCCATAGGTTGCTTCGATGGAACAGGATCATCCGCCACAAAGGGATGATTCAGTAGCATTTGAGCGCTCCATCTTTTAGTAGGATTTTTAATAAAGCATTTCTCTAGAAAATCCTTCCCCTCGTCGGATAAATCTGTCGGAATAACGGGCAACTCTTTTCCGACGCCAATGCGCATGATTACAGCACAGATGTTCAAGTTGTTGCTAAAATTCCAGGCTGATTTTCCGGTGAACATCTCGACGACGGCACAGGCAAGAGCCCAAATGTCGCACGGGGACTCGTACTCGTTGTCGGTGACGGATTCCGGCGCAATAGACAGAGGCGTTCCCCTTAACTCAAAGTTTCCTTCCTCCGTTGATATTTCTTCCCCGGCCATCTTCGCCAGCCCAAAATCAGCAATCTTAACATCGCCATTGTCGACCACCAAAATATTCCCGAGTTTTATGTCACAGTGGACGAACCCTTTGGAGTGAATGAAATCAAGCCCTTTCAATATTCCTCTGGTGTATCGTCGAACTAACGATTCTGGCAAACGACCGCCGTACTTGTCCAGTTGATCCACCAGACTCCCTCCGGAAGCGTACTCCAAAACGAGATTGTACAACTTCTCACCCCTTTCGACGGTGATATCGTCGCCGAAACAGCGAATGATCTCCGGGCAAGAATCAAGTCGCCGCAGAAATTCTCTCTCGTGCCTGAGCAATTGAGAGAAGGAGAATTGAGTAGATTTAACGGCCATCAAAGGCGAAAAGAGATCGGAATCATCCCTCTTGCCTGCCAAATAGACCGTCGCAAAAGCACCGGAACCCAGTTTGCGACCACGAACCCAGTCCATGGAAAGCGGCGCACAAAGAAATCAAAAACCAAAAATCTGAAAATCTTTTCGACTCAGGAGAGTGATCGCGCAGAGAGAATGAGAGAGAGAGTGAGAGTGAGAGGAGAGAGTAGGGCTATTTATACTCTTTCCAAACTTTCCTAAACTAAGAAAAGGAAAGAAAGGAAACTTGAGGATGAATTCATCTGGGAGAAGGAGATGATAAAGAAGACGGCAGCTTTAAACTCGGTGATTAAGAGTCGACCACCAACGTAGTAATACAACGTTAGCTCCACTAAATTTAAATGCTCTCTCTCTCTCTCTCCATATATTCTATATTTTTGTTTTTTAAAATACGAATAATATAATAATGTTACTATCATCCTATTGTTTTACCCTATTAAAATATTTCAACCAATGACAATTAATATAATAAATAAATTATTTATAATTAATTACATTAATCATTATTTAATATGTCAGCGAATATTTTAAAATAATAAAATAAGAGAATAAACATAATATTATTTTTAAAATATTTTAAATACTGTCATTTATAATCTAGAAATAACTCGAATTATGTGGACTACATAGATTAATTTTTTACTTTTATAAATTTATTCTTGTCAATATTTAAAAATTTGAATCTATTTGATTTTATGTTGCTAAAAAAAAGTTAATATTTTTTAAATTATAATATATATATACATTTTGGTAGAAAACATGAGTAGCCAACACTAAATAGGCGGTTTGAATAAAAAATTTGGTTCAATTCCAGTTCAGTTCAGTTCTATCTAACTTTTATTGAAATCGTAACCGATTCTTAACATAGAAAATTACAAATCACAATTCGTCACAAATTTAGATGCAAAAAACATTAGAATCGAATTGAACCATGGATAAAATTTGACATAAATCTTTTAAACTTGACTCAAATGCAACAAAGTATATCCAAAATCCTCCCTAAATTATATATTTTGATACTATTAATTTTTATTTTCAAAAGAACTTCCCCCAACTCAAGTAAAAAAAGTGCATGTCTTCATCACGCTTCTACATGTATTGAAAAGTGCAAGTCCCAAAGGTTTAATACTAAGACTAGTAGATTAGAATTCATTATCCATTCACATACAACCATGCATTAAATTCTCACGTTCTTCCCATATCATTGGTTTCAACATGCTCTGCTTCCTTAATTTATCATTAATGTAACTTCAAGAACCTAAAGAATTTTTTAAAATTATATTATTAGTTTATTATAAAACGCTATTTTTTGTCAATGAAGTTCAATCATTAGATTATGTGAACGGACGTCGGAAGTGCAGGTCATTGAAAAAGGATAAATAATAATTAAAAAAATAAAAGAATTTGAAGTTCTACCTCAAATAGTATATATTATGTGTAAGGGCTTCATTTGTCCATAAATAATTATTTTCTTTAATCTTTAATTTATCTTAATATTATTATTTTATATTAAAAAATAGTTTCCTCTTGTAATAAAACTTTTAACTAGCCCTGATCCAGCTAATAACATCACCAATAAAGTTTTCGAAACCCATTAAAATAGTAAATTGAAAATATAAAATTAAAATAAATTGAAAAAAAGTAAATATTAAACCGATATATTTAATTAGATTTGGGAGGGGCAATTTAGAGATGGCAATTGAGCAGGCTGGCAGCTGACTCGGTACTGTAGCGGGATCAGCTCAACTCGACTCGGCTCGTTTAACTTTGTTTCGCGAGCTGCCTCAAATTGAAATTTTTTTTGGGCTGGCTCGTTAGACTCTGCTCGTAGGGATCACTAGACTCGGCTCGTTTAATTCGTCAGGCTCGGTGAGCCAGACATTTTTTGGGTCAACTCGGCTCGGCTCAATTACCTCGTTTGTAACTTTAATTGCAAATGATTTGTAATTAAATAAGTGTCAACTGTCAACCTAGTTAGTATGTGTATAATTTGTAATGATGCAATTGTCAAATATTTGTAGTGTTATATGTGTGATACTTTTTGTTAGATCATCTCAGATAATTTTTTTTCAAAATTTATATCATTTTTATATATTAAGAAAATTAATTTGTTAACTAAATAATTAACTATTATATTTTAACATTATAATAATAAATAAATTATTATAATTTTAATATTAAATTTTTTTAAAAATATACATTACATTTATATAAATTGAAAGTGTTTATGTATGTCTTAACTCTTTAAGGCTCGTTAAGCTTGTTTGGTTAGTTCGGCTCTATTTATTTAAAATAGGCTTGCGAGCTAGCATGGATAATTTTTTTTATCCGACTCGTTTAACTCGTTAGGCTAGTGAGCCAAATTTTTTCAGAATCGGTTCGGCTCGACCAACTTGTTTATTATCTATAAGGGAATTGAATGTCTGAGTGGCACTTTCCCCTAAATGCAATCTGCATCGCCGACCACCACGTAATAGAGAGAAGTGGTCAATTAAATTAAAAAATAATGGTTTCACAAAAAAAAATGGTATAAAATAAATCTCATCCAATTATTGGAATCACTGAAAATTTAAAAGTCAACTTGTTTTATTCGATAACAAATATTATCGTCCTCTATTAGCAATTTAAATTTTACCGTTAGAATTTTCGTTAGCAGGTGTACGAACGTCTACAAAACTCTTTGGGCATCCGCGTATGTTTTTAGGGTTCTGCAATTTGAAATTAAATAGTGCCTCAAGACCAGGCTTAAACAAATTCCTCTAGCCATCTGATGTGGGTATCTTGTCTTCAGATCCGTGTGTCTGTTATCTCAAGTCTCGACTTTCGACGAAATCCACTGACTTCAATTGCAGGTGTTCGCCGCCCAAACAGCTCTAGGGATTGGACGTCTACGAGTTTTTCCCTTCGGCATACAGATCAAGATCGGGCGTCCACATTTGGTCTCATGGCGCCCAAACAGAATGATCTTTAACACTTTAATTTTTTTTTTTTTCGATTGAGTCTTCAATATGATATTGTACTTGCTATTTATGTAGGTTATAAAATGTAACTTTGTCTTTTATCATTGAAGCATGATGTGCGTGTTATTAACATTCACCATTTAGGGAGTTATATTCGTAGATACTTGTATTATCTTTGTGGTACTAATAATAAAATCAGAATATGATTAAAACACCCAACTATAATATCAAATTATCTATCACAACACTCATTATATTAAATGATAGAACTTCCATTACAAAATAAAAATAGTAGAAGATCAAATGAAGTTGTATATTTCTACAGTTAATTAAGAATTATGTATCATCCATTACGAATACATTTAATAGTTCTACATGGGTTTGCAATTACTCAATCTAGTGCGCAAAAGTACACCAGTAAAATTCCTTCTCATCTCCATCATCATCAGAGCAGTAACTAATATCTACTAAAACTCAATGAACATTTTCTCCAACTAATGATTCCTGCAAAAATTAAGAGATAATACATTATCCTACAACATAACAATATATTAATAAAATGGACTATTTGTGTTTAGATTGCGCTTAGCATAAATAAAATCACGAAAGTTTTAGATTAGCCTCCTCTTCCTCAAATTGTCATAGAATACCTTCATTTCCTTCCAAGTGGCATAGAAGACCTTATGGAGGACCTTTCTCTAGCTCGACTACTTTCTCCCATGGTCCATGGATGAATTCTGTTGAAATAATCAAGAGAAAAAAGTTAAAAGAATTCTTTTGACGTAGTAGTAGTTGAATATTTCAAACTAGCTACAATACTAGATTATAAAACAGATTACATTCTTGGTTTCAAATTGCAGTAGATAAATTAAAACTTATGAAATTAAAAAACCTTCATCTGCCTCAATTTCTTCCTCCCATTCACGAGTTCTTCAGAAAAGGAAGCTAGTGCACCAGCGAAGGAAGCTCGTAAAGACAAATTTAGGGTTTAGGGCTTCGCAAAATTAGATCGCAAAGGTTAGAGTTTCCAAGGCGAGATCTCCTTTCGTGTTATCACTAGGGTGAGGGCTCGATTGACGACTCAATCGAAAAATGATTAAAGTGTTGAATATCACTTTCCGAAGCCCGCTTAAAATCAAGTTTTTATGCCCAGTCTTGAGGTACAATTTTTTTTTAATTTAAATTGTGGAAGTTTGGATACATGCCTAGATGCCCACAATGGACGCCCAAAGAATTTCATAGATATCCAAATATCTGTTAACAAAAACTCTAACGATAAGTTTTTAATCACCAACTGATGATAAGTTAATGTTTGTTTTATTAAAAAAATAAATTAAAGCCTAAATTGTCATTAACTTTATTTTGAATTTTTTTCTAATATTTTATAGGAAAATATTTTTCTATTTTTGGACATAAATATTTAAAGGAAAGATCTTTTTGAAAAGATCTGGCCGCCGATATTTGTGAGCATATTCTGGCTTCCACGGCAGATGGGGGTCCACTCTGCATGTCTCTTTAATACGACTGTGCACCTCTCCTTGTACGCTATTATTTGTTTTGTGTCCATTATGGTAAATTTCATGATCGACTTTCATGTT
The DNA here is from genome assembly GCA_022432975.1 of Begonia masoniana. Lineage (NCBI taxonomy): Eukaryota > Viridiplantae > Streptophyta > Magnoliopsida > Cucurbitales > Begoniaceae > Begonia > Begonia masoniana. Next base: position 36,883,572 of record CM039511.1, read on the forward strand.
AAACCTTGAAATTAATGAGTCAAAATATTTGATAGCCTAACTTTTGTTAACAATATGATTTGTACCGCGAGCAAAATAGACTCTGATATACAAGAAAAAAATTGTAAAAAAAAATATGTGACCTGCATGCGAGACTTTATTTTGTGACCATCTATTTGAGTTCTCGAACTTAACTAAACTTATTTTAAAAATAAGTATTTATAAACGACTTGATTTGCAGGCAAAAATCGACCCAAGTTGTAACGACCCCTTTTCCCAACAAGATATTGTCCGCTCTGGGGATTGGGCCGCAGCCCAATATCCTCCCCTCACGGCTTTGTTTGGCGAGAGCACTTCCCGGAAGGTCACCCAACCTGGAATTACTCTCGCCGAATCCCTCTTAACTTCGGAGTTCTTATGGGATCCGTTGTCAATTGAGCTCCAAAACGCGTCTTACTATCTTGGGAGGGATCTCTTACATATGTTTCATTTCCATGTACTTCCCCAAGCGATGTGGGTTCGTAACGGCCCTTCCTTCAACGGGAGAACCCTCTGGCCCAAGTCAGCCCCAGGATCCGCGGAGCTTTACCCACCTCCGGCCCAGGTCAGCCCCAGGATCCGCGGAGAATGGGTGGTCCCAAACATGCGTTGAAAGACGAGTTGTCACACAAGTACTGACCACCAAAACCTATTGATACCCAATCTAATCTTGAACAAACACATAATACTTACCCAAATCAATGTAAGTTTTTTTTTTTTATATATATGTGAACCTCAAATTCACACTAAATAAATAAATTGTTAAATACTTAAATAAAATACAAAAATTTAAATGAGCTTTGTTTATGGAAATGGTATTTGATGATGAATTAGAAACCTTATCACTATTTAGCTCAACACGAGAAGCTAGAAAATGTTAATAGTCTCTTGCTAAATGAAGAAACAAAAAGAAAGAAACATTGAGTCATTCGAGTAATCACAAGTTTCTTCTTAGAAAAGAAAAAAGTCGTCGAAACCATAATAACTAGTAAGTCACAGTTCAATATGGGTAATAATAATTATCATCTCCAGTATCATATGGTAGTTATAATTAAACACATATTTTAAAAGAAAAGGCAAAAAAAAAATAATATGAAGGTTTATGTAGAAAATCCTAATGAAAAAAAAACACGAGTGGATATATCAAAATCAAATAAATATATGAAGTTCTGAAATAAGTTCATGGTTAGTTCAATCATTTCGCTTTTATTAATCCATTGTAATTTTATTTCATCACTATTATTATTACATAGTAAATTGTTCAGCTTAGCTCAAAAAAATTGAAATAACAAAAATAATTGTTCAGCTTATGAAAACAAATTAAATTATTTTCATATTATTCTACACTAATTTTTTGTTTCTTTTTTGAAGAAATTAATAATTAAAGAACAAGGATTCTGGAAAGATTGCTTTTATTCGAAATTGAATTGCTATTTACAGTAAAAAAAATTGAGATTAACAGAACTTATCACCACCGTCAATCATCTACAAAATACAAACGAATCTGCCGTTAGATGTATCAAAACTTCTTCAATGTTATGTTTGACCTATGTTTGAAATTTGAATCACCTGACGCTGATCCAACCCTCCCAGTCCGACCAATCAGATGGTGCGTCGGCCGTCGCTAGCCATCGGAGCCTTTCCGACGGAGAAGCCACGAACAAGTTCAGTTTAGTCTCGAACTGTCCATCAGATTTCGTCGTGTTTTCCATTAACGAATGGGAAGAGTCCAGAGTCAGAATAGCTGTCAACTCGGAGGAAGGCCACTCCGGTATGTGGAAATGAGAGCTTGGCGACGACGATGAAACAGCAGATTGCTTCTGCGGAACAGAATCATCCGCCACGAAAGGATGATTCAGAAGCATTTGAGCGCTCCATCTTTTTTGTAGGATCCCTTACAAAGCACTTGTCCAGAAAATCTTTCCCCTTGTCGGATAAATCTGTAGGAATAGTGGGCAACTCCTCTATTACGCCATTTTCCATGATTATAGCCCAGATGTTCAATTTTTCGCTGAAATTCCAGACCGGTTTTCCGGTGAACATCTCGACGATGGCACATGCAAGAGCCCAAATGTCGCACGGTGGCTCGTACACATTGTCGGTGACGGATTCCGGCGAAATAAACAGAGGGGTTCCCCTCAACTCAAATTGTCCTTTCTCCGTTGATGTTTCTTCCCCAGCCTTCCTCGCCATCCCAAAATCCGCAATCTTAGCATCTCCATTGTCGACGATCCCACAGTCCAACTACACGCTCCACCTTCTTTCTCTAATATTACCCTTCACCTCCACCACTACCGCCATTCTCTTTCTTATCCCCTCCAGTTTCAATGGCTTTAACTACCTCTTGCTCCCTCACCTCCTCCCATATTCCCAATAGGGCCACTGATTTCCCTTCCATTTTCCCGGTTGATCCTCCCCCTGCTAACGACCAAGGTTCTCCTGCCTTCCATTTTTTCTCTAAACTTCATCTTCTCCTAAATGTTTGCAGATTGGGAGGAGAACGTCACTCGCTATCTTCCTTTATACAGTGCGGCTCTGCTCGGTGACTGGGAGGTTGCACAAGCCATCATCGATCGCGATCCGGAAGCGCCCTCTTCCAAACTCTCTTGTTATCAACAGTCCGTTCTGCACTATGCCGTGAGTACAACCCACTCCCTACATTTCCTGAGGAACCTTGTCAACAAAATGTAGGTCCAAGCCTTGGAGCAGAAAGATTCCCGTGGCTCTACTGCGCTCTGCTATGCGGCCATTTGTGAAAATTTGCCATCCAAGGAATCATTTCTACAAATGGCCGCATAACAGAGTGCAGTGGAACCACCGGAATCTTTCTGCTCCAAGGCTTGGACCGACATTTTGTCGACAAGGTTCCTCAGGAAATGTAGGGAGTGGGTTGTACTCACGGCATAGTGCAGGACGGACTGTTGATAACAAGAGAGTTTGGCAGAGGGCGCGTCCGGATCGCGATCGATGATGGCTTGTGCAACCTCCCAGTCACCGAGCAGAGCCGCACTGTAGAGAGGAAGATGGCGAGTGACGTTCTCCTCCCAATCTGCAAACGTTGATTTCTCCGTTGTAAAAAAAAGAAAGACCAAACTACAAACTAAATATAGAAAAATACAACATATGATCTGAAAAGGGGAAGATGAAGTTTAGAGAAAAAACGGAAAGCAGGAGAACCTTGGTCGTTAGCAGGGGGAGGATCAACCGGGAAAATGGAAGGGAAAGCAGTGGCCCTGTTGGGAATATGGGAGGAGGAGGTGAGGGAGCAAGAGGTAGTTAAAGCCATTGAAACTGGAGGGGATAAGAAAGAGAATGGCGGTAGTGGTGGAGGTGAAGGGTAATATTAGAGAAAGAAGATGGAGTAAACAAGGTGGAGCGTGTAGTTGGACTGTGGAGCAGAGACAGAGGAGGAAGAGGGTGATGCAAGTGTACTCCTTCGAATCGAGTAATGAAAGGAATAACGAGCTTGCAGGAGTTTAAGGAGGAAGGGAAAATGGAGGAAGACGAAGAGTACGGAGGAGAGAGAGAGCCTGTAAACTTTTCTGATTCAAAAAATGATTACAGGGGTTAATAAATAAAATATTTAGCATTGAGTTTCAAAGGCCCTAAAACGCCTAAACCCGGCCTTGCAACAGGTAACCTAGCCCTTGTAAATATAACCCCTAGAATGGAATATTAGCCTTCAAGCTCAAGTCTGAATATCTCATTTATAATCCGACCAGCTAAATGAAAATAGTTGACACTTTGACCATTATATTACCATTACTGGTTTCTTCTTTAATTTTGATCATTGCGTTTAAAATAACTTAATTAATGGATCTGTGTTGATTTTAATGTCATGTTGTAAGTATAACATTACATGTAACTCTATTTGATTATTAAGATAAAATTACTGTCTCACATCACATATTTTAGTATTGTTCTCTCTGTTATAAGATTGAGTTCTATTTCTACCAATGAGTCAATGATGAACTGAAATAGAGATTTTGCATGAAATTTATAGCTATAACGATTAAAACTAATGAATCAACATACTTTGTTTATATCTAATTTTTGGTGGTGTGCAATAATTTATTTTGTTGCACAATCTCGGAAACTGAGAGATTTTGAACTAAAGTTGAGCATAGTCACACAAGAAAAAAGCCAACTTAATGAAGAGTTGTGATTAGAAAAAGTGCAACGATAAATATAGAAAGGAAAGAAGTGGAAGCTGCATGGGTAGGAGCTTGATTGGGCAGCCGGGGGTATTGGTCTAAAGGAGGCATCACGCATTCATCTCCATTGAATAAATTTTCCTCGGAAAAGCCCAGCCTTCCCGGAAAGTGAAAATTCCGGCATCTGCAGCAGCATCTCAGTCTGAACATTCCCATCTCTTCCATAGGCGAGTAACAGGTCGTTGTAGTATCGAATACCCCAAAACATGCCTGTATCGTATGCCAGAAATGAAGCACAAGGATGGTGAATGAATTGAACTGCATGCTTTCCGACGGCCTAAAAAATAAAACTACAAACTTACTGATGTCGCCGTACTGAATAAGAGGGCGGTAATTGAAGCTGAAAACTTGGGTCAAGCTCAGCAGTTAGGGTGAAGCAGGACCAAGTTCCAAATGGAGTAATTCTTGAGGATATTAAGGTTGGTGATGGTCATCTTCACTCTCCAATATTCTCTCTAGCTTTCTTTGATATGCCAGTGGACTCTTACTGGACACATATGGTGGGAACACCTCACTAAACTTGAATTTCTGTGTGGAAGTTGCAGGAGTGGAGGAGCTTCATCTGCTCTGCAATGGAGTTTTTTCGTTAGTTTGTAGTGGAAAAAAAGGTAACGTTGTCGGGAAAGAAGGAAGGGACGACGCAGGTTGATCCCGCTAGTCCTTGGCAGGCGGAGCTACAGGAAGGACGGGAAAGAATGATGAGTTGTAAAACGCAGAGAGTGAGACGCAGCACTTTCCGAGTTCCGACACATTCCAGGTCTCTGGTTTATTGGCAAATCATGAGAAGCTACACATTTGCCCGTGTGTTTACTCACCCATTGAAGAAAAGCTTGCTCCCTCCATGGTCTGTGTTTATTGTAAAATCCCCTAAAAATTTAATAAAGATCAATTTGTGAATAAATTTTTCGTAAATTTTTACATAGAAATTTAAGTCCGAATGCACGAATTTTTGAAAAATAACAACGTACGAATTTTTGATCACTTATGACCCACATGAAAAATTTAAGGAAATAAATTAAAATTTTAAGTTAATGTTTACCCGTTTCAAGTAAATTAAATTCACGAGAGAAGAACATGAGAATTTATCGAAGGAAATTATTCGAGAAAGACTAAAGTCGAAAAACCAAAAACCATTAAATGAATTTAATATAAATTAAAATAAAATAAAATAATTAAAAAAAAGATTCCATGGGAGGGAGAGAGTAAGGTTAGAAGAATGAGTAGGTGGGTGTGATTTTCAGTTCACGGATTCAAAGCTCATGCCATCAGTGATCCGAGCCGTCTGAATTTCCATTTTGCTAACGTAATTACAACTAATTTCATGCAAAATCGTCCGCTAATTTGACCAAATAAATACGCTTTGTTCTGTTTTATGTTTTGGGTTTGTCGAAAACTAGGCTGTGTTCAGAGAGCCCGACCCATTTAACCGGACCAGTTCATGGGGATGGGCGCTGCCATCGCATCCCAGATTCCACCGTTCCACAAGCTCGGAGCTTCCGCAGACCCCAACGCCATTTTCAGATTAGAGAATTACTGGGCGAGACATGCCACTCCCCAGCAAAGAACCCTGCAAAAAAGTGGCTTGCGACATTCAAGCTTGTCTCTCCAAGAATAACTTCCTCTCTCACAAGTATGCTCCTTCATTTTTTGTTTTTCCTGTTTGGTCGCACTCGAAACTGGAAAAACAGTAACGGTAACTTCCACTTACAACTATGAAACGATTCTTCCCCATTTTGTGGGGCTTTTGTTTAATGCTCTTGTCAGGGTCATTATCCTCAATTCAGTACCTTTGTTGGTATAAGGTGAACATGGCCAGGTTCCGTCCAATTTTTGAAAAAAAGATTAAAATTGGACAACTAAATTTGATTTTTAAATTTTTAAACCAATAAACATAAAAATTTTCTCAGAACCGGACCAAAGGACCAGAATTCTGGTCTCGATTTTGGTCCTTCTGATTTTTTTTTAATGGACTGCACTATAATATTAATTTAATAGAAGACAAAACAGACCTAATATTGAAAATTATACTTTTGTAATATATTTCGATCACTATACATATCGAAAAAACAACCTATTATAACAAAGACAACAAATCAAACATCCATTCTGTCGGTCTAAATAAACAGAACAGCAAACAACAAAATTAACCAAATTAACAAATTGATAACACATTAACATTGTACAACAATTAAATTAAACCTACTATAGAGTACAGCCTACAGGGTCGGCACTCTATCGGTGAAATTGAAGGAGTGCCCCAAATGCCAAAACAGAAGCAAATGATGGGCGAAAAACTGTAAAAATCACATGATTAGATGAAGAGATAAACAAATCTAAATCAACGACAAAAAAACTTACTTTCGTAATCATCGGATGAGTTGTCGAGTGGTGAGGGAGACTGGGCGAGGGCGAGGGCGAGAGAGACTGGGTGAGGGAGACCACCATCTTTTGGCGACTGAACGAGGGCGAAAGCGTTCGGTATCGGCGTCGGCGATTTGCCAAGATGAGAAGAGAAAATTGAAAAGTGTCTGAACTCTGAAAACTGAAGCTCGAGCCCGATGCTTGAAACTTAGGATAAAAAAATTGGTCTGGGTCAGTTCTACATGAGCTAACTTATTAGAACCGAAATCGGACCGAGATTTTCGGTTCTGGTCAATACAGAACCAAAAATCTTTTTTTTTTCTTTTTCAGAACTGCCCAGAACCGGACCAAATTGTTAGCTCTGGTCCTTCTTCGATTCTCGGTTTTTTTGCTCACCCTTACTTGTTGGGTATGAGTTTTGTCATTACATTGACCCCCAGATATTTCGTCATCTTCTTATGCATTTATTGTGAGTCCTATTTTATTGGATTATGATTTTTGGACAGTTTGGAAGTCACTTTTGAATATAGCTGGTTCCTTTATTTATTTATGGAGAACCCAATAAAATGTAGTTTTTCATTATAATATATTGACACACCTCAACATTAATGTGAGTCATGTGACAGAGTTTGTTTATAATTTATTATAAATATTGATGAACGAATATATGGTAGAACGCACCGAGTGTTAGTATCAACCCAGGGTCATGCCATTTTTTTCACATTTAAAAGTTCACGTAAAGTTTGGTAATAGCTTGACTTATATTATATGTTATTTGTTTTCCTATTGAGTGTGATAAGAATTGAAAACCAAAAAAAAAAAAAATGACAAAATTTAATAATAAAGGCTTTAATGTAGAAATTAATTCTTGAGAGATAAAATTTAAAATAATATTACGTTTATTTTTTTATTTATTTTTATAAATATTCGTCGACTTGTCTAACAATAACTTGTGTAATTAATTATTTATATTTAATTTATTATATTAATTATATTTTAATTACTTGAATACCTTATCTTTCTATTTTCTTGTAGTTGTTTGAACTATTTCGCCGAAATATTAGGAAAATGGTAGATTACATCCGCTCATTGTTCATCACCGTACTCCCGGGCAGAAGTGTGATTTCCACTCACGAGAGCGTAACTGCTTGATCTCGGTAATTACAATCTCTCTGGCAATATTTTGGCACAAATGGCCTGATTTGAAGGCCAATCTCTCCGGCAATATTCCGACGGAGGAAGAGATTTGGAGAGTTGACGACTTTTTTTAAAGAGGAATTATGCATGTGCATTGCACGTTGATTTCACGGGAAAGCTAACGGCATGGACTAGTGTGAAGTACTCACAATTGATGCATTAGGGGGATCCAGCATCCAGGTACAAAAGCAAACGTTACGACAGGGGTAAAAACACTGATTAAAATATGTTTCAAATAACTTTTTTTTCCAATTTAATCCAAAAATATAAATAGAATACAAACCTAATAAAGCCTAAATTTAGGTTATATTTTACTTTAAATTATATTGATAAATAAAAGAACATCAGAAAAATTAGATTTATGATATTTAACCTACCATAAAAAAAATGACAATCTTTTTGGGTTGCATTTGAAGGTACCATTCCCTTCTTGTGAAACATTGCTTAAGAATAAAATATAATTTAGACACATTTTGGAGTAATTTATAGATTAGGCATTGAATTATATTTTTGGAAAACCAAACTTCCACTTTACAACTGTCAACAATCTGTTAATTTCTTACAATTCTGATGATTTTAACCAAATTTTAAAATCTATCAAATTATGAGCTATAAATTGAGACTTTATTAAATGAAAACGTGGTATATGGTATTAGATTTAACGATTACATTGATAATATAGATCAAATTGCTAATAGTTGAAAAATAAAAATTCGATTTGTCAAAAAAAGAAAACTAAGATTTAAATCATAAATGACCATAAAGATAAAATATTAAGGTTCAAATCATGCGTTTACCTTACAAATAAGGACGATGACAATTCAAGGCGTTACTTGACACAAAAAGATGTGTCATGTGAGTCCAAAAAGGGTTATCAAACTAAAATTATAATTGCATATGCTGCTATATTTTTATTGGATTATGGATGTTTTTCCACAAGTAGGCTTTAGGCTGTAGGCTACGGCAACAACTGACCCCTGAGGTAGCGCCAAGGTCCTTCCACTGCCCATCCTTCAAAACAACAAATTCACACCCTGAAGCATATAAATTCACATTTTTAATTCAAAAATTAGATCGAGTTAATGTTCTTGTGTGCTGGCAATTGAAACTACGAAGATTTCAATGAAAAAACTGGAGGGAAATATAGAGGTGGTAGAACAAGACTCGACCAACCGAGCCATGGAATTCAATCCAGGTCCAATACTTGAGTATATCAAAACATGTTATCATTTTGGTTACCTCCACACACCCACAAGGGTTCTCAAAAGCATGTGAATGGTTAGAGCAATCCAAATTCCAAGAGAAGGATTATACACACAATGCTTACAATGGCAACCACAACCTGCACAAAGATATCTGTAAATTTAAGTATAATCATTTCAAAAAATGGGTCCAAGAAAGAGTTCTAGTTTTCCAAAAAGGACGAAAACTTGCCACCGAGTATGCTGAATATGCAAAATCAGAAGCTCCAAAGTTCACTCCATCAAACACAAAAGCTAACGAATTTATCGGTGTGTTGCTGCAACGAACTGCTCCCGAAATGAGAATAAAAACACGTCGGTTTAGTCGAGTTTATCCACAGTTTTAAGCTGACAAAAAAACTTTTCAACGATCTCGCATTATTTAACAGGATAAGACTAGATATCTACCAGAATTCCTACATGTATAAGGTGTTGGACATGAAAATCTTTGGAGAAGATTCCAGCTCCAAATTGCATGACGAATCCGACCAATATCGCAAGTCCAATACCCAGGACAAAGCTCATCTGCACTTTCATTTCGGTAAATTTTCCCTCGAACTTTCTCGGCAACCAAACAGAAATAGTAACGATAAACATAAGAGTACCTGTATAACCCTTGTAGCCACACTGGTTGCCTTGTCATAGTCTTTCTCAGCAAATGCACAAGCTAAGATTGCCTTTCAATCAACAGATTTGTGCAAAAACAAAAACCCATTTGTTATTTTTTGATTCAGAAATCAATGCAAAGAAAAATCATAACATTTTTTATATTTAATTGTCCAGCAACAGCTAGGCCATCAGAGAGTAAAGAAGATGTCAGCCAAATCTGCAGGCAAGTTTGGAAAGCAGCCACTGGAACAGGACCTAAGTTTGAAGCTCTTGAAGCTGATAATGTCCCAAAATGTCACTGCTACCACTCTTGCCAACAAGACACCTCCTGTCGACAAATATTTATTTAGATTCATCATTAATTAGATTTTTGAGACCACTATATTAATCTCGATCTTACAAATTAAGCTTTCGATACAAGAGATAATTTCACGTAATATCATATCCAAATATCCGAAATTCGTATGCTTATTTTCGATATTTCCCCTCCCTTTTGAGAACTTTACTATTAGAGAAATCATTATTGATTTTTTTAGGGAATCCAATGACTTCTCATTAGAACAAGGTTTAAAGATAGAGTTTCTCCACTAATTTAAAACCTACAAGCTGTAGTTAAATATCAAGATACTTCATTGTTTTTAAAAAACCAGCCGAATTGTAGACCCCCAAGACTTGTAGATAAGAGATCAACTTTTTTGCATTCATCTCCACAAGAGGACCAGCACAATTAAGTATCTAAGAGGATAAAGTTTATTAGAAGAAATCAAGAATCCAATGAATAAGACTCGTAATAATGAATTAAACTTACTAAGAAACTACATGCGAGATAGCTGCACCTCTAACCCCTAATTTGCAAATAAAAATAAGAAGAAAATGATATTCACAATGTATCCAAAAACTACACCAAAACTAATTATTGAGGTGAGAGTTGAATTTAATAAGCTAACTCTGATTTCACAGTATGCCAATAATGAATGTCTTCTATATTTGAGGGTTTTTTAGAATTTATCTTTTGTGTTTTTCTCTTATTGGAGAGAAATTGCTTTAAATGAAGGTTTTTTTTTTCTACTTCTGGTGAAGGGTTCTTCTCCTCTCTCGTATTGTAAATTTCTTTCTTCAATTTGTTTCGTTTCTTACGAGGGAAAAATCAGAAGAAATCAGAGTCATTTGAGTATTCACCACCAGGTTTTACTCGAACCCACTTCCATTCCATCCTTCATTCCATTTTCGTCCTTTGTTCTGGTTATTTTTGGTTGTTTTCGGTTAAACCCAAGAACAACGAGTTTGCTGAATTGTTTGTTGCTTCCACATGTTCCTTGATCCCGTTGATCGAGAGATCACACGGGTCCAAGGCGCATCACAAGATGAGCGTACGTTTCAAATAAAGAATTTGATCGACTCTCACAGTTGTTCAAGGATAGTTGAGAATCGACACGCTTCAGCAAAATGGGTGGCGAAGCATTATTTAGACAGGTTCAAAAGTCACCCTATCTGGGACATCCCTTCTATTATCTAGACAGTGAGAAAGGACTTTACCGTCGACATTTGGCACACGAGAAAGAAGCATAGCTCGAACCCTCCACGAAGGGAAGTACGACAAACAGTACGGGCAACTGTGGTCGTACGCAGTCGAAATATTCAGATCAAATCCGGGCAGCACAGTAAAACTTTATGGAAACCGAGTGGACCCTAATTCATTGGGATTCCAAAGATTCTATATGTGTATGGCTGCTTGCAAGACTGGGTTGCTGGAGAACAGGAGACCCGTTATCTGCTTGGATGGCTGTCATATGAAAGGATCGTGTACCGGCCAACTACTCACAGCCGTAAGTATTAATGGCAACGATCGAATATATCCCGTTGCTGTTGCCAACGTCAAATCTGAATGTGCGGACTCATGGACATGGTTTTTGTAAATATTAAAGCAAGGTATAAACACTGAATCGGGTCGCGGTTGGACACTTGTTTCAGATCGACAAAAGGTATAATGCATTTCGATATATTATTTAAAATTTGAGGCGTTGTGGTAGTAATATTGTTTTATTGACGCTGTTTTTTGTTCTAATATCAGGGGTTACAGAGAGCTGTTCGAGAACAATTCGAACATGCTGAACACCGCTTCTGCCTCCGGCATATGTATGCGAATTTCAAAAACCATTTTCGGGACAAAGCATATAGAGATGCGATATGGAATGCAGCCAGGGCACCCACGAAGGCCCATTTCGAGCATGAAATGCGGAAATTATACCGGCTAAGTCTGGAAGCCCACTAATGGTTTTGAGCAGAAGAGCCGAAATATTGGGCTAGTTATGCCTTCTCTTCGAATCCCAAGTGCGAACTGGGATTGAATAACTTGTGCGAGTCAGTCAATGTACTTCTTTTGCCAATAAGGGAAAAACCGATTCTGACCATGTTCGAGATGATCCGAAAGTGCTTGATGACTCGCATCGTGAAGAAATATGAGAAGCTGGCCTATTCAATAGACATCCTGTGTCCCAAGATAAGGACAAAGATTGAGAAGCTAAAGAGTGCATCTGGAAATTGGAATGGAACGTTTGCAGGAGCTATACGATTTCAAGTCAGCAATGGATACAAACAATCATTGTCGACATGAGTTTGGGTGTGTGCAACTGTACCAGGTGGGAGCTTACAGGAATCCCGTGTGTCCATTTCATTCCTTGCATGTACTGGATGAGAGTCGCGCCAGAAGACTACGTGAATGCATGCTATTACATAGCAAGATACTTGCAGATGTATTCACACTATATTCGTCCCATCTAGAAGGTATGAACGAAATTCTCCTGCCAAAAAGAAAGCGTCAACTTGGTAGGCCGAAAAAGACAAGAGTGCGAGATGCCGAAGAGCCATCAAGTTCAAGAGTTAGTAAGAGGAACTCAACTGTGTGTTGTCGTATATGTCGGCATCAGGGACATACTACTCGCACTTGTCCTAACCGGAGATCAACTTCAGGTTTAGCTACGCAAGACACATTTATGGGCTTCAACACATTCGACGGGATGCAAGAATCTTCGACACGTGACTGTGACAGAAATTTGTAATTTTTTTTAATATACCATTTATTAATTTTTTTTTTTGGGTTTTTTTAATTAAAACCCAAAACTTTGGAGTTTAAATTTAAAAAACAAACCTTATTTTTTTTTTATTCATTTATTCTTTACGTATTAATTCATTTAAATAAAGGTTTCTTTTTAATTTATTCAATTCAAGTATTTAAATTATTTATGTCCAAAATGTGATTGAAATTGTAATTATTTATTTAATTTTAGTATTCAAGAAATTTACATCACAAAACTAAACTAAACTACGATGGTGGGTCATCATCGTCTTCGTCGAGGCTAAGGTGCCCCATCCAATTCTTGACACTCGCATCCAGTTCATTAACTATGCCTATGAGGTGCTAGATGTCCCGCTGCTGGCTCTGCTGTATCTCCAGTACCTGATGCAGGTGCTGTAGGTGCGTCAGCTGCATTTAATACATCTGTTGGTACTGCGTATGCTGCGTCTGCTGCATCTGCTGGTACTGCGAATGCTGCGTATGTTGCATCTGAGCCATCTGCTGCTGATGCGTCTGCTGCATCTGATACAACTGCTGCAAATACTGTAACGACCCTAACACTGTACCCTTATTTTCCAGTAATTATTTTTTTTTTTATACTTAAAACTTTAAGTCTAACGTTCGAGCGGAAATAAAACTTTTAAAATCGAAATCGTTGAAGTTTATGCTTTTAAACCATTGATAAAACTTAAAAACAATTTAAATAAACTTAAAACAATTAAAAGAAATTACATTTAAAACATAAAACAATCGGCTGAAGAAAGGAGGGCATAAGGGACTTTTGTCCCAAAAATGTGAGGGGCGATCGATCGCCAGTATCAAAAATGGGAGGGGCAAACGTTCGCCCCTCCTTGTGGCGAACGATCGCCAAAACACAACACAGTGGCGATCGATCGCCACACTCCCTGGATTTTTCCAGGGAGCGGCGACCAAGCTTGGCGATCGATCCCCCTCTTTGGGCGATCGATAGCCAAGTGCACTGGAAATTTATTTCTAGCGGACTTGCACCACTTCCTCTCTTTTCTTTCTTTCTTCTTTCTTCTTTCCTTCTTTCTTTTCCTTTCTCTCTTTCCTTTTTCCCTACATACATATACACACAATACATTCTAAAACTTCATCGTACTCTACTCCATAAACACGTAACATACGATCACTTAAATCTCACCCAAAATAAACGACTCAAAATGCAATTAAAACCGAATACATTTTTATGAAAACGAACTGCGTGGTTCCGTTTGAAAACCAAACATTTCCTCCTGCTTAAACCACCAAGCAGTTCATAAAAATATCGACAGAAATCTTAACAAAACGTTTTATAAATTCGATTTACCAAAACGTTTAAAAAACCTCAAAACGTAACCTATCAACTAATCAGAACCAAACATCCTAAAATGTTCTAACTATACAATTATTCATTTCAGTTTATCCTCAGCCCAAAACATCCTAATACCATCAAAACACATACATATATCCCCACGGGTCAGGTTAAGCATCGAATGCGCAGCATATTTCCGCTAGCCATCCTCAGTCAACTGCATCACTCCTCGGGTGGAGGGATCTCGTCCTCACCTATGTCAAGATCACCTACACCATAAAGACATCTATGAGATAAAAATCTCAGCAAGTTCTACGTAAATGCTAATGCATGATCATGTATGCTCAATGTTATAAAAACCGTCCATGTCAATTCATATATCAGTACGTGTCCGTCTATGGTTATTGGAAATGCTCGACAGATGGATAGGGCACGTCCAGCGGTTAGACAGCCCACACCATCTGAAGGGAGGAAAACCCGCTCACCACGGAACGCCAGGTCTGAACCTCATCCCCGATAACCCCATGTCATGGTTGTTTACTGTGATACTTTACTTGCCTTTACATGCATATTCTTTTCATGAAATCCGTGCATAAATTCATTTTCATGACATTTTTAAAACCATGATGCATGAACAGTTCAATACAAACATAAACATACATAAAGAGTATACCATTAAAACTCTACGAATACCATCAAAACACTATAGCAAACAACCTATAGAACAACTAAACCTAAACTACCCAACCAAAGCAATTTAAACAAACACGTCACCAAAACTCCTCGAGACGACTTCGACGTACGGTGTAGGCCTATCTGACAGAGTAAGTCACGAGAACTTACCTCGTGCGCGTTGAACTTCAAGCTCCGTCTACGAGCGTCGTTTACCTAAGAAATTCACAACGTCGACGTTAAAACGAATTCGAACCATTAACGTCCAATTTAACGAAATCCTTAACTAAGAAAATTTCTAAAATTCTAACTTAACTAATCGAGGCATTTTAATAACAATTTACGCCCTACACCTCAAAATTTTCCATTAACGAGTTTTCCAAAAACCCCTAAATTCTCAAACTTTAACATTTCTCACGAATCGATTTAACTTCGTCCAATAACATCCAATACATTCATTACATCCACAACTAAGGTAAACCTATCGATTTCAAACTCTAAATCACGTTTTTAACGAAATCCTAAACGAACCCTAATCATTTTTAACTCTGCAAAACTAAGAACTAAAGCCGGGAAACGATAGAGACTTACTTAGAATCGTGAATGGAGAAGAAAACACGAAGAACCGGAGGTTAATCGGAGAGAAACGCCGTTGGGAGGAGGAGAACACCGATGAAGCAAGGAGAAATCGCAGGGGAGAAAGAGAGAAGTCGTGGCTTGCTGGAGAAGAAGAGAAATTAAGGTTTTTAATATAATTTTGGCTTGTCAAATTACCATATCGCCCTTCCCTTGATTTCCTATTTGTTTCGTCCTTTGTTTCATTAATTAACCGACGATTCGGTTTCTCCAAATCTCCTTAATTCACCAATAGATCCAACTCATTATAAGGGTTCTATTAAAACTGTCCGTTCGCAATTCGGACCTCGTTTACTATTTTTACCAAAGTATCCTTTATATTACGATAAACGTAATTCTCATAAAATTAGCGTTAAACTCTTAAAATTCCTCAAATTTTCTTAAAATCCTTATTAATTATTAGGATCGTAATAATGCTTTTTTTTTACAAAACCGACTTAATTTGACATAATTACAAAAATGCAATTATATTAAAATATTAATATTCCGTACAGCCGGGTATTACAGATACTGCCTCGTGCCCTATCCACTAGCCTCATCTTCGTCCTGGGGGGCCAATGACGGCGATGTGGATGCCGTCTGATCGCTCTTGAGCACCCAAGTGCCATCAACTTCCATAAAGCCCATTTTCATCAAATACGAGGTGTTGAATACGTCAGTTGGCCTTTGAACTGTTCTCAGCTCACTAAACAGTATCTGAAGCTCAGCTCGATCAATGATCTTCTTAATCAATGGCCCGTACAGGAGATTCATCCCAGGTGCCCACCCAACCTCACGCATGTGACTTAAAATCAAGAAGTCGGGGCCAAAAGGCTTCCCGTTGCACAACTTCTCCATGACATAGAGGTCCATGCAGCTCATGAGATTTCGATGTCCCTCTCGCGGCAGAAAGGTGTGGGCTAGCATGTTACAAAGAACCCGACCTCTAATATTCAGTTCTCTGGTTCGTGGCTTGACGAATACCTTGATGTTGGAATTGATATGAATTCCTCGTAGGAACTCTACTTCCTCGGGCAATGTGACAAAAAGGCAGTCTCGGGAAGCATGGTAATATGCCCCTTCTATGGCAAACCACAGCACTGAGTTCACTAGCTCTGGACGTATCATAAACTATAGCAACCGGTAATTGCTAGCCTTGATTTTTATTAGTAACATTTTTGTGACTCTTATTTTTATAGAATTAAGTAAATTTGATTGGTTTCTTAAATAGGTTAAAGTTGGTTAACCAAGGGCATTTGGGTAATTGTGAAGCAAGTGTTATAAATGGAAAGTTTAATGAAGGTTTAGCTGCCACTGTTTCTCATTTCCTCATTCGGCATTCAGCTCAGCTCAGCAGAGTAGATTCTTCTCCAGCATTTACCCCTTCGATTCTTCTTCGACTTAGGTGAGTTTTACTTCGATCTCTCGTTGTTTTAGTGATTATAGGTAATAGAGAGGGTTGTAGATGCATATTTTGAGAATGCTGGGAGTAGGCGTTGAGTTCGGGTTTTGGTGATGAATCGGGAATGCTCGAGGAACTGAGCTTCCAACTAGTTTCTTTATATTTCTGTGTAGTTTAGAATGAAGTTAAGTAATGTTGTGCTTATGTTTTAGGTGAGCCAACTCTTGAAGTAGCTTACAACTAGGAATCTCTCAGGAAACCAGGTAAGTGGAGTATGCGTGTGCCTTCAGGTCTACATCACAAAACAGTAGGTTTGTGCATGCTTGAATGTTTCCAGTATGTCATGCATCATGTTTTATTGAATGAGTACGAAAATGAATTTACATGTAATGACATGGTAAGGCATGAGTAGTTTGAATCAGACAAACTATTAAGGGAACTAATCCGCCCCTTAATCGAGAAGAGGATGTTTTGACTTTGGAAAAAACTGATCCACTTCCCATCGAACAGGGGGATCAGATCAGCTGTTAAGGGAACTAATCCGCCCCTTAATCGAGAAGAGGATGTTATGACTTTGGGAAAACTGATCCACTTCCCATCGAACAGAAGGATCAGATCAGAGAACGAACACAAATGAAACTGAGATGTGAAAGTAGAAACTGCATGATTAGGATTTATGAATTTAGTATTTCATTCATATTTGCTCTACTTATTTAGCATTAGGCTAATAGATGAGTTTTGTGATGTAGGTGCTGAAGTAACCGAAGATGAATTCTCTGAGTTTACAGAAGTCTAGGAGCAGTTGATGGAGCACACCTATGCCACGGTTTGGTGCTCTGATGAGGCGGTTTGACTAATGTCTGTTTGAAAGTCTATATGGATTGATGTTTGTCGAAGTGTGATGAGAATTTTAATGATTGTGATAGTTTTTAGCATTTCTGATACATTTTGAGATTTCTCGGATAATGGTACATTGATAGTTCTAACTGTGATTTTTACTGATTTTCAAGCATTTCACTGGGTCAGGTTGTTTGAATGATTTCAGTAAAAATTACAAGTTCTTTTAGCAGTCGGAGTTGTTCTTTGTTTAGAGTGTAAATGGTTGATACGCTGTTCTGTTGTCTATCGGTAGATGTTGAGTGTTACTGTTCACCAGTAGATGTTGTCTATCGGTGGATGTTGAGTGTTACTGTTGAGCGGTAGATGTGAGTAGCCGACATGTCGTTCGGCAAATGTCGATAGGCATATGTCGTTCAAGTAGGTGCGAGCGATAGATGTGAGCGGTGGATGTCAGTAGCGGAAGAAGCATTCTGTTTCTGCTTCTACCGCTGACACTGTTTAGCGGAAGAAGCATTCTGTTTCTGCTTCTACCGCTGGGATTATTTGGCGGAGGATGTGTTCGAAATTTTAAGACATTTAAATATTCAAAACCTTTATGTCCTCGTTTCTTTGGCCGATTATTTCTATCATTTAACTGTTATATAAGTATTGTTTTAGTGATTTGTTTTAACCCTGTTTTACACAAATATTTTTCCGTTGCAAGTTTTCGATGTTTTTAAATAAATTCCAAATTTTAGCTGTTGAGTGAAAATTTTAAGTTTTCCCTAGAATTTTCTTAATACAGTCAGAGTATGTGATTAACAAACCGGATTATTAATCTGGGGCGTTACATAAACTCCCTACCAAAGACATACGTCTTCAAACCAGTCAAAACTCCATTTCTTCCGGACGCTGTCAAGTTCACGTAGAACAAGCGAACTATTCTCTCGCAAAAATCGCCACTGAATGCATTGACCCTGTCAAGGCCGATGGCGTCAAAAATATCTTTGATCCCCAACGACTCCCAACCTGTAAAGTTAAAAATCATACCATGAATAACTGAGCGTTTGTGCAAATCTTGCTCAAACTTCTCTTTACACTCTCGATTCCAAAATTCCATGGCGCTAGTCCAGCTAACTGATCTACTTAATTCAGCATCCATTGTCGTTGCTAAAAAAAAATTAAAACAAAGTAATAAAATACAAAAGTTAACTACCGTATAATAGATAAATAATTAAAAAAAAATAGACTCCACAGACCTAGCCTGTGAACGCGGAGTAATATCGTCGGAGAGAGTAAAAATTAGTCGCTTACATAGATAGAGCAAAATATTAAATCATTAAAAATAATAAAAAAAATATCCATATTATTTTAAATTTCGTAATGTAATTGAAAAAAAAATAAAAAAAATAAAAATTTCATACCTAGTGGTTGAACGCCGAGAAATATCACTGGATCAAAGAACTAATTGATAGAGTATTGAGAGATTTTGGTGTGAGTTGAGGTTTAAATAGGGGGGTCAAGGCCGGCCGGTCCATCGTCACGGGTTGTCTTTTAGACTAGTAAGGCCTTCATCCAAAAAGACTGGATCGGCTGGCCTCCCCTAATTTTTGGTAAATAAAAAAATAGAGGCCGGTCGATCCAGTTCCTGGCAGCCACTGGCCAATCCGGACTAAAAGGTTTATTTTGCTTATTTTTGAAACTTTGAGGTTTGTAACACCCGGCATTTTGGCCATGTAATAATCTGTTGAATTATTGTATGGATTTAAATTGCCATAAATACGATAACAACTTCATTGTAAAATGTAAGAGCATTTAGTGAGGGGAGAACCAAACTAATGTGTAACTAAACTAAACACTAAGTTTAAAATGCATGGAAGGGTAAATTGGGGAGAAATTAAGGTTGGTGGGAGATAGCCAATGGTTGAGTGACATCTGGTGACTTGGTGAAGAAGCTAAGTTCTTCCTCCTACGTGAAACCTTCAGTTCACTTCTCTGCTTCTTCTCTTCTTTCTCTGTTTTCTCTCTTGCAGGCGATTGAAACAAAGTTCCACACTTTGCTTCTCCTGCATTTTTCTGTTTTCTTCCGTGAAGGTAATTCTCGTCGATGGTTAACAAGTTTAACTATACTGTTTATTGGTCTTGAGAAGTTTAGGGTTAATAACTGTATAAGCATGTTTTAGGTTCACGAACTACTGAAACCGAGACGTTCAAGACTTCTGACACCGCAGCAGACAGGTAAGTTCATACGCATAGATTCGGCCCTTAAGGCCCTACATCACGGAGGTACTAGGTCTTCTGTTATGTCGGGTTGTTTTTGGTAGAAGAGTTAGAGTTATGTTCTGAAATGTCTGGCTTTGATTTACTTTCTGTTGTCTTATTTCTGCTGTCTGCCTGTTTAAGTTCAAGCACCGTTCATGCATACACGTTTTCTCTGAAAGACATGCAAATGTTTTCTGTACACTGTTTGAAACTAAATAAGATAAAATATGACTGAAATGAACCGGTTAAGTGCGGGACGGGGACTGACCCACTGTTACTGTACTGTTATATATATATATGTATACTGTATTACTGTATGTGCCTATCGTGCACTCGCTGATTCTATTGATTTTCAGTTCCCCTATAAGCCCCACTTATACCTCTCTGCCATTGAAACATAATGCACTGTACTGTCACTGTATTTCTGAAAACCGCATGCATAGCATATGCATCACTGCATTTGGCTCTAATATGTCTTACTGAGTTTTAGACTCATAGGTGAACTCTCTGATGTAGGTACTGAACCTGAAAATGAGGACTATGTGCCTCAGTCTGATGAATAGGTGGCTGGTGGTTCGAGCTCATGGGGGGGGGGGGGGGGTTTAGTTGCTGCAGCCAGGCATATTTCTGTCCCGAAGTTTAAGTTTTTAAAGTGATGTACAAGTCTGTGAAACCTCACTGTGATTCTGCTGTTTTGTTTTAAACTTCAACTGTCGTTCTGTGTTTGTTTTAAAAACTTCTGTTTTTGGAAAATTCTGTAATCACATGTTAAATTCTGTACTGTCTCTGAAATTCTAAAACAATGTATAGATTCTGTGTCAATGTTTAAAACCGCTGTATTTGACAGTCAAGTTTATATTCTAAAGTATTCTGGAATTGTTTGGGATATTTTCTGTTAATATGTGCATGGATGATTTCTGGTTTTGGAACTATCCATGCAGTTTGTCTCTTTAAATCTGTCAATTGTAAAGTATGTTTTACAATCTAGTTTAGAATCGGGTATTGAAAGTCTACAATTTTCATGCCTTCTGTTGTGCTCAAGAACCATGTTTTGAAGTGGTTTGAGAATCTGAGACGTTTATGTCTTCTGTTTCTATGCTCTCTGTCTGTGAGTGATCCTGTCAAAAGTTGCCAAATTCTACCCCTTTTAAACTACATCTTCCGATCACGTTCACTGCTGTTTTAAGTGTACACCCTCCGATAGTCACTGTTCACATTTTGTCTTATTTCATCCACCGGTGAACAGTAGAGTTTAACTCTGTTTTAGTTACTTCTGCCGATTTCATCTGTTGTCTGTATCTTCCGGTTGACGTCATCACTACTTCCGATGACGTCATCACACATTCCGATTTCATCTGCTGCCTGCATATGCCGATGACGTCATCCATCTTTCGGCTGACGTCATCACCATCTGCCGATTCCGTTCATTGCCTGCATCTGCCGATGACGTCATCCATCTTCCGGCTGACGTCATCACCATCTGCCGATTCCGTTCATTGCCTGCATATGCCGATGACGTCATCCATCTTCCGGCTGACGTCACCACCATCTGCCGATTTCGTTCAGTGCCTGTATCTTCCGATGACGTCATCCATCTTCCGGCTGACGTCATCACCATCTGCCGATTTCGTTTATTGCCTGCATCTTTCGGTTGACGTCATCTATTTTGTCTTATTCAATCCACCGGTGAACGATGCAAATTCCACCTGTTTTGAAGTTACATCTTCCGACTGACGTCAGCTCACATCTTCCGCCAGTTTTCCGCCAATATTTCCTGTTTCCTGCTACCATTAATAACTGTTATTTAGATTCTTTTTACATCCTTTCCTGCACTCTTTAGATTTCCCTTTTTCCTGATATTCTAAAGGTCCAAAGACCAGTTTATTTCCGTGTCCTGTTTTCTTCAGTTTGTTATGTGGTTTAATAGCCAACATGTTTTCTGATTTTGTTCCAAGTATTCTGATTTTCCTTTCTGTTGTTTATCCTGTAATTCGATTTCTAACTGTCCTTCCCATTTCGGTTTTGTGTCCAAGGAACTCTCTCTCTGTGAAGTTTTAAGGTTTCGAAAACGTTTAGACTGTCCCTAATGTTCTACTCTCTGTTAAAAAAAAATAGTCACCGTTTTTTGATAACTGTCCCGGAGTGACGGCTCCGATCCCGGACTCCGATCGGGGCCCGGTTTCGGGCTGTCACATTTACGATGAATAGTAAACTTTAAGGTTTTTTTTAAAAACAAATCAATACTTTAAGGTTTTTTATAAAAAAAAACATTTATTCTTTTAACATGAAAATTTGTATAGTGATATAAGATGATAGAAGAATCGATGGATGTTAGTGAATTTTCACACTTACACGCAAGTGCACGTGTCGCTAACGAAGTAATGAGTAAGTAAAGTATCTATCCCACGAGGATATTGTTAACTATGTTTGAATTCGCTATAAAAATCTTATAAAAGTACTAAAATAATAAATGAAAATAAATAGAAATAAAATTAGGATAACGATGACTATTCAATAAAAGACAGTGAAATAAACGAGGTTAAATCGATGAATAAAAGCCTTGGCTATGATCAATTTCTTCGTTACGATAATTTTACTACTGTAGCTCTGGTAATGCTCTGCAGCATTGTCTATGAACAACAAGAATAAATTAATTCTAGGATTCTTTCGAATTGCCTAAGTAAATTCAATTTAGAATTTCTCTCTACGTTGAAAGAATGTAACTAACAGTGAATTTCATATTTGCTTCATTCTTATTGCCAATCGAATTAATGCTAACCACTTTGCAACAATTTAATCCAATTAATTATTCGTGCATCTAACAATTTATATCTATCTATCGATACAATATAAACATGAATCGTCAACCTATCTATCGATATGATCTGACTTAACAAGGAATATCACAAATAATTGTTCAATAAACAATTGCATAACAAAACTGAGATCGTAGCAAAAACCGTAACGAGTACTATCGTCCTAACCAAGAAAATAGAGTTTAGCCTAAAATCATGATAGCAATAATAAATAAAATTAAAGTTTTCAATAACATAAAAATGATAATAATGAAGAAGAAGATAAAAAGAAGAACAGTCGTCAGTTTCCTCCTCTGTTCCAGAGCTCGTTGCACACCAAGCAGTCGCTCCTCTTCTTTTACAAAATTGCCTATATATTTTGTTCCCTTTTTTTATCTTCCTTAATTCAAGCAGCCAAATCCTCATTTTCTCTGTCCAGAATTTTTATTTGCTTTTATTGCTCCACCTTTCATTCCAAAATGGCTTTCTCTCTCTTTGGTTCTCTTTCCACGTGATTTCATAATTGCCCATATCTTCTTCTTCTTCCAATTAGCTTTTCCCTCTTTTTTTTTGTCCTTTTCTGCTGCCCCTTTGTACATCGACTGCTGACTGCTGACTGCTCTTTGTTTCCTTCTTTCACTGCTTTGTTTTAGCCTTCTTCCGTTGCCCCTTTTAGTCTTCTTCCGCTGCCCAGTTTCTTTATTTCTTTCACATCTTCCGTTGCCCAGTTTCCTTTAAATCAACCGCTGCCCAGCTTTCTTTATTTCCTTCTTTCAGCTTCTACCGTTGCACAGTGCTCTTTTCCACATCCACCGCTATTAATTCTTTACATCGACCGCTGCCCTCTTAATTCCAAATTAATTTGTTTTACTCCTCCATGATTTCAGCATTTTCTCTCTCCATAATCAGCAACTAATTTCCTCAATTTACTTGATTTTCTCCCTCCATAATCTTCAGCTTTTGAATTTGATTTTCCATATAATAAAATTACATTCAAATATAAAATTCAAATTAAGTAGAAAAATATGCTTTTAATAAATACTGCATAAAATATATTAAATTCATCAAAGCACTAATACTGCAGCATTACATAGCAATTATAGTAAATTCATACCAATTTATTATTGCAATCACTCAATTCATATAAGTTTTCTTATGTAAAATTAGCATAAAATGACTCTAAAATAAGAGTCATCAATGGACCTATAGCCCTAAGCTCCAATAATATTTTTTAATTAATATAAATTTTTTATATTAATTAACACAATTATTAATTCTAGAGCAATTCCACTAAATACATAAAGTTGACTCTTAGAACTATAGAGTATATTTACTCAGAGTAATGTCCATTGATATTGTCATTACATATGTATTAATCCTCCATTAAAATCCGTTAACCTCTTATATTACATCTTTATTTTTTACTATCATTAGTTCTTAATTGAATAATTAATTCATAATATTTATAAATTTACGTGCTAATTATTCAATATTTAGACTAACAAACAAGATAATCTTGTAATATTGATTTAATTGTATCAATATTAGCATTTTTAACTACTCATTTAATTCATTCCCAAAATACAAGACTTATGTAATGTAACTCGTAAAAAACTATACCGAATAAATTGAAATGAAATAGGAGTATACTAAATACAATGAATTAAGATTATACATATATAATCATCATTATGATAAAATTAATTGTTCTTCATTTAACAGATATTATAAGAACAATATAATTTCATCTGTTCCAGTCCTATATAATCATATTATATAAAATACAATCACTTTATGTCACTACATATATAGTCGGGATACGTTTTCAACAAAGTGAACTGTATTTATAACTTTATTAATTTGAAGATCATATACTCAAATATAAGTCATAGAATAATATGATTATTTATTTTAAATTTAATCTCACACATATCAATATATATATAAATTTAAAACTGCACAAATAATCAATGATTTTTATTTGAATTCATAAAGAATATTGTATAATGCAAACATAAAAATTAATCATAAAATTTTATTTATTTATTATAATAAAAATATTCATAACATTTACTTGATGTTTCGTTTCCGACTTTAATGAAAAGATGATTCTGACTAAGACACGTCCTAGTCAAATGAAACAGATACTGAATAGTACTGATTTTATAAAAGAACGTACAGAAATAGGAAAGAAAACTTACACGAGAACCAAGCGAGAGAAAATTTTGGAAAGAGAGGATAATTCAAAACCTAATTTTTACAAAACAAACTCCTTGGTTATATAATAAGTGAGGAGAAAAAGTTACATCATGCTCTCCACTGATTGCTAATTGACGTCACGGCTGACGTTAATAGGCTAACTTCGGATTAATGATTACAGCTGAAACCTTGCTTTTAGCAAGGGCCCATTTTAGACGAGACTAAAAAGCTTGTTGCCACTTGAACTTATGCTGACAAGCAAATCTTCTTTTCTGATCTGGAAAACTTAATACTGAAGGTCGAAGTATCTGTTTCCTACTCATTTTACAGACTGTCTTTCTTTCACTCACTCATTCATGCTCTTTTATAACAGAAGTCGTCATGGATGACGATAATATCGAATAATTGACTATGGCAGACAGAAAGAATCTTTTTTTTTTTTTTCAGTTTTCACACTTTTTTCTTCCCCTTAGTTTTTATTGAAGATTTCAACTCGATTAGCAAGTCTCATAGGTCTATTTCGGTTGGATAAACTTCCTCTTCAGTGTTGTAAATATTACGTTCTTTTTCAGTTCTAATTGTTAATTCCTCTTTACTTTATCGATAATCCAGACAACAATAATCGAAAATCACACACACAGCCAACACAAATATTTTACCGTAGTTCACCGATAAATCCGGCTACATCCACGTTGAGCTCCACAGGAGGAACTCGTGCACTATAATTTGACGATTGTACAAAGAAAAACACAGAAGAACAATAGAGATGAGAAACACGAAACTTAACCGGATACTCGAACTCAACCTGGCTCGAGCCCTAGAGGTCTTCCTGCCTCTAGCAATCAAGATGATCGTCACCACCGGATCCAAGGCTCGCCTCTCTCCTCTCCGTCGCCGTCTTCTGAGGAACCGAATAAATCCGAGAGCTAAAATTGCTAACTCCCGATCGCCCTAGCTCTCCCTCGTTCCTTTCTTTTTTAGCTCTGTAATATGAAATCATTCTCTCTCTGTTTTTTGGAACTACCCTCTTCTCTCTGTTTTTAACTTCCCAGAACAACTTATTCTAATATACAAAAAATATTAATGAAAATGGATGGGCTTGGGCTTCACTAATTATTGGGCTTCACACAACAATCTCCACCTTGAAGTCCAATCAAACCCACTAACCGTCAACTCATAGTGCACGAACTCCTACAACTGCTTCGCAGCTCGGACCGATGAAGGTCAGTTAACAAATAACAAATTCAAGCAATGTTTGAACTTGATATTTGAAACAATCTTTGTGCCCATGTCTGCAGGATTGTCCTCCGTTGGTACCTTTAACAAATTCACAACATTAGTAAAAATCAAATCTCTAATAAAATGATATCTAACATTAATATGTTTAGTTCTTTCATGATATACAGGATTCCTACTAAGTTGTATTGCACTCTGATTATCATAATAAATAACAGAAATAGAATTTAGCAACTTAGCTTCCTTTAGTAGACCTTGCAACCACACAGCTTCCTTCATAGCATCTGCAATCGCTATATACTCTGGCTCCGTAGTGGACAACTCTATCATGGGTTGTAATTGTGACTTCCACACAATACAATTCCTTCCCAACGTGAAACAGTAAGCTGTAGTTGAGTTCCCCTCATCCTTGTTACCTGCAAAATCAGCATCTACAAATCCCACAAGATCAAATGCAGCATTTCTATTACCATAGCACAAACCAACATCTATTGTACTATTTATGTATGCTGCAACCCACTTCAAGGCTACCCAATGATCATACCTAGGATTTGACATAAACCTACTCAATAAAGATATAGCAAATGAAAAATCTGGCCTAGTACTGATCATAGCATACATGACTGATCCTATCACATTAGAGTAAGGAATATTCTCCATCTTAAGGATGTCAGACTTAGACTTAGGGCATTGACTCTTATTCAGGTTGAAATGACCAGCTAAAGGCATCTGGACATGTTTTCCATCAGTATTACCATACCTTTGAACCAGTTTTTCCAAATAAGGTTTTTGATGAACTTTCAGAAACCTATTTTTCCTATCTCTCACAATGACCATACCCAATATTCTTTTAGCACTCCCTAAGTCTTTCATATCAAATTCAAAACTTAAATCTTACTTTAACCTATTAATCTTTGACATAGAGTTGCTAACCAATAACATGTCATCGACATATAGCAGAATATAGACCGGGTTGTCATCAATAGAACAAAAATAGAAGCAAGCATCATATTGGCTTCTTGAGAAACCAATGCTCACAATGAAAGTATCAAACCTTTTATACCACTGCCGAGGTGATTGCTTTAAGCCATACAATGACTTTTTCAGCAAGCAAACATGATCAGGATATCTTCTATTCACAAATCCCTCAGGCTGCCTCATAAGGATCCTCTCATCTAACTCACCATGTAGAAACGCAGTTTTAACATCTAACTGCTCAAGTTCCAAATCCAAGTATGCAACTAAGGATAACATAACCCTAATTGTTTTGAACTTGACTACGGGCGAGAATATCTCATTATAATCTATTCCTTCTCTCTTGGTGTAACCTTTTGCTACTAATCTAGCCTTAAACCTAGGTGGGTCACTAGGTAAAATTTCTTCTTTGAGCTTGTACAACGACCTGCACTCAATCAATTTCTGATTAGCAGGTTTCTTAATCAGCTCCCAAGTCTTGTTGACATCTAAGGAATTCATCTCCTCCTTCATGGCACCCAGTCATTTGTCAGATTTAGTAGAACTAATAGCTTCTTGATAGCTATTTGGTTCACTTTGTCTGACTTCCAAAGAAGCAACAAGAGCTGCATATACAAGCTCAGCATAAGAGAACCTACGGTTAGGAATAACTTCTCTCCTATTCCTATCACGGGTGAGCTGATAGTTAGACAGATCTTCATGGACCGATCTGGTCAACTGCTCAACCTCAACTAGAGAATCATTTTCAGCTTGATCTCCAGTTTGATCCTCTTCTTGATCCTCAACTCCTATAACAGGCTCATCAGAGCCACCCATAGGCTCCACCTCAAACTGCATATTTTGATGCACTTTAGTGGTCTCATTAGACTCTTCACTAGAGTTAGTAGGAGTCTTACAAGGGAAAGAGTTCTCATCAAATATGACATCTCTACTCACAATTATCTTAATCATTCTAGACTCCTTGTCCCATAACCTATAGCCTTTACTATCATGCTGCTGCTGATAACCTAAGAAGACACACTTAAGGGACCTAGGGTCCAACTTACCCTCTTTATTATGAACGTAAGCAGAACATCCAAATATTCTAAGGTGCTCTAAACTAGGCTTCCTATTACTCCACACTTCCATAGGACACTTCATCTCTAGAGACCTATAAGGACTCCTATTGACGAGATAAGCAGCAGTAAATAAGGCTTCCCCTCATAAGGGTTTAGGCAACCCAGAAGTGAAGAGAAGACATCTGACCTTTTCCAACAAGGTCCTGTTCATCCTCTCAGCAACACCATTTTACTGAGGGGTATTACGAACAGTTTTATACCTTAGGATACCAGAAGCCTTACAATATTCATCGAATTCTGAATTACAGAACTCTAGCCCATTATCAGTTCTAAGGGCCTTCAGCTTGGTACCTAACTGGTTTTCTTCTAAACCCCTCCAATTCTTAAACCTAAAGAAAGCTTCATCCTTGGTTTTAAAAAGAAACACCCAGACTCTTCTAGAAAAGTCATCAACAATGGATAGGAAATATTTGTTGGCTCCATGTGTGTCACATTTCGCCGGACCCCACAAATCGGCATGGACATAGTCAAGTTTGGCTTTGGATAAATGCAAAGCAGACTTGAAACTTAACCTATGTTGCTTCCCTAGAACACAAGGTTCACAGAAGCCCAGATCATAAATTTTGTCATTTCCAAACATCCCTTATTTGCTAAATGAGTCAAGTCCCCCTTGACTCATATGTCCTAATCTCAGATGTCATTTCTCAGTAGCAGCAAGACTAGGATCAACTGACACCGTATTCAAAGAACTAGACTTACATAAGCCATCAAGAATATATAAACCGCCAACTTTCTTACCAGTGAGAACAATTTTCTCATTCTTGACAATTTGCATACTCTCATTGCTAGTCCTACTCTCACATCCCAAATCATCTAAGGCTCCTAGAGAAATCAAATTTCTCTTAAGTCCAGGTATATATCTCACCTTAGTCAACTTGATTCTTTTTCCAGAATCCAAGTCCAGAATGATACTGCCCATACCAACAACATCACAAGTGTTGTTATTTCCCATTAACACCGTTTCATTCATAACTTCCTGGAAATCGACAAACTAGTCCTTATGAGGACTCATGTGAAAGATTTACCCGGAGTCAAGCACCCAAGTATCAAGGCACTTTAAATCAGTGACATTATACACCTCAAAGGGGTCATCCTGATTATTCTCACAGGCAAGGTTTGATTCATTATTCTCCAATTTATTCTTCTTAATCCAATCAAAGCAATTCTTCTTCAGGTGACCAACTTTGCCACAGTGGAAACACTTCCTAGACTCATTCTTACCCTTGCCAACATTTTCACTTTTAGGCTTATTCCCTTTATTCTTCTTTTTGAA
This sequence comes from Begonia masoniana, assembly GCA_022432975.1. Lineage (NCBI taxonomy): Eukaryota > Viridiplantae > Streptophyta > Magnoliopsida > Cucurbitales > Begoniaceae > Begonia > Begonia masoniana. Next base: position 36,912,969 of record CM039511.1, read on the forward strand.
CTTATTTGTGGCATTATTATTACTTTGTTCTGGTCTATTCTTCACAAAGAGATTCGAACTAGATCTTTTTTGTTTCAGTAGTTCTAATTCTCTAGTTTTTAAACCAGAAGAAATTAGATCTATACTAGGTACGACACCGACATACTGGTAAGCGTCTTTGACTACTTGATAATACTTAGGGATAGAATTTAATAAGATCATTGATTTAGTAGTTTCATCTAAAGCCTGATCAGTACATTTTAATCTAAGAGTCAATTTTAGAAATTCATCTAAATTTTCATCTATAGACTTACCAATGTCCATTTTTCAGGAGAATAAGGAGCCTTTAAAGAACGCGAGATGAGGGGCAGTTTGAACCGAATAAATCGATTCAAGCTTACCCAAAATCTCTAGTAGAGTATCGGCTCCATCAACCTTTCTCAGGACATTGTCTGAGAGGTTTAGAATCAAGAGGTTGTATGCCTCTTCGTCTATTTCCTCCTTTCCTTTTTTCTGCTCATCAGACCATTTATCTTGGTCTTTCTCTAGAGCAATGGCGACTTTATTGTGTGAAAGAAGTGCACAGATCTTCTTTTTCCACACACCAAAGTCGACCTTTCCGTCGTACACCGAGATTTCTAGCCTTGTAGAAGACATCTTATACCACACTGTTGTCTAAAGCAACTCACAGAAATACCACACACACACTGTTGTCAAAAGCATACACTCACAATAACCAATCACTTAAAGACCCGAGAGCATAGAAATACCAAGTTCAAGAAAAATTAAAGGGTCAATAATACAGAACATTCAGACAAAGAACACGATTAACAAAGGAGAAAGAGGCTCTGTTACCAATATTAAAAAAATTGCAAGTCTGTAGGATATTCAATCTCAAGAAAAGAAAGAAAAACAACCAAAAATTACCGAAGTCTTCTGCTAAGATAACAATCTTACATAAAAGCAAACAATCGGTCAGTAAAATATTCTTGACAGAACGAATCAAGAAATGCAGATGCAGAAATTTTTTGTTTCAAGAACCGACACGGCTCTGATACCACTGTTGTAAATATTACATTCTTTTTCAGTTCTAATTGTCAATTCTTCTTTACTTTATCGATAATCCAGACAACAATAATCGAAAATCACACACACAGCCAACACAAATATTTTACCGTGGTTCACCGATAAATTCGGCTACATCCACGTTGAGCTCCATAGGAGGAACTCGTACACTATAATTTGACGATTATACAAAGAAAAACACAGAAGAACAATAGAGATGAGAAACACGAAACCTAACCGGATGCTCGAACTCAACCTGGCTCGAGCCCTAAAGGTCTTCCTGCCTCTAGCAATCAAGATGATCGCCATCACCGGATCCAAGGCTCGCCTCTCTCCTCTCCGTCACCGTCTTCTGAGGAACCGAATAAAACCGAGAGCTAAAACTGCTAAGTCCCGATCGCCCTAGCTCTCCCTCATTCCTTTCTTTTTCTGCTCTGTAATATGAAATCTTTCTCTCTCTGTTTTTTGGAACTACCCTCTTCTCTCTGTTTTTAACTTCCCAGAACAACTTATTCTAATATACAAAAAATATTAATGAAAATGGATGGGCTTGGGCTTCACTAATTATTGGGCTTCACACAACATTCAGGATCCTGAGATTCTCTGGCTAATACAGAAAAGTGACTCGGGTTCGCTTCCACTTAATTCATAGAAGTGTCACTTTTAGTATCTGAATTTCTTTCCTTTTCCATAGAGGATATATACTGATCTTTGATAATTGCTAAAAATTTTATTTCCTGATCCCGAGAAGACATACATATTAGGGAATTGATTTTTGATCAATATTTTTATCTGATCAATAAAATTTACCGATTCTCCGGGAAAAGAAATATTAACAGTTGAGGACTTTTGATTGTCCTTATACTGATCGATTGCTACAGAAATTTTGGCTAAGCATTTCTCAGAATCGAAACGAGCCCACCATTTAACAAAAAAATTCTGCTAAATTTTGGTAAACCCAGATGATTTTCGGCAAGTTAAAGATTCCATTGCCAAGTCCAATTAATTTGAAATTTGGCGCAAAATCAGATAGTGTCCTGACCAATCACAGGTTTTTTTACTGATAAAATCGGATGATATTTTTTCCATTACACAAAACTGTCTTGAAAATCTTTTGGAAAAAGACTTAGCTCGGGAGAATGAGACTCCCACCAATGTAAAAACCAAGTCGGGAATTTTGCTTTGGATTTTAAAATTTTTGGATTAAGAGTAAAGAACCATGAGTGGGTTCGTACTGGGTTCTGATAAAGAAAGGCAAACGACCATGCCCTAACATAATCCCAATAGTTATATTTCTGTTTATTAATTTTAAGAGTTCTGAAAGCAAAAGTTGATAATCCCCACTCGTGAGGACTAAGAACTTTAATAATATAACACTTGGAATGTGTTATCAAGGTTTTATTGTTCCACTCTTCCAGATAGTGGTGAAATAGTTGTACTGATTCCGTTTCGGTAAGAATAGCCTCGTAAATATATCGGGCTTTTCCTTCCGGAGCTGTATATTGTTGGGTATTGAGATATCTCGCTTTAAGATACCATGCATCTTTCTGATTAAGTTTCAAATCATCTTCAGATATGGTCAAAAAGGGTTCTACCACTTTCTTTTTAATGAACTGCGGTCCCTGTTCAAGGGCCTCTTGAGCAGTTTTCTGATTCTGATTATTTTTTACTGACTGAGACTGGGATGAGGAAGCTCCCAGAGCTGGAAAGCTTTGATCGTACTAATTTCCTCTGGATTTTCGACCACGGCTACGACCGCGTCCTCGTCCCCTAAAGGGAGTTTGCATTCTGCAAAAATTCTCAGGTTAGAAAATCTAGCAAAGAGTTATTATCACCTTTAATATACTCAATAGTGAAATCAAAGGCAGATAGTTCTAATTGCCAACGAGCAAATATTTGTTTTGACGCTAAATTTTTAACGTCTTTGGTTAAAATGTATTTAGCAGAACTACAGTCTGCACAAATAATAAATTTCTGATTTAGAAGATCATCCTAGAATTTTGAAATACATTTTATAATAGAAAGTATTTCTTTGTTAACTGTTGAATAATGTTTTTGTACAGGTTTCCAGACACCAGAAGTAAAGCGAATTAACTATTCTTTATTTGTGTTTGATTAAATTGTTTTAGAATACCTCCAAAACCAATGTCAGAGGCATCTATTTCTACTATCTTTGTCCAGTTGGAATTAGACAGACAAAGACAAGGCAAAGCGTGAGCTTTTATCTTTATTCTTTTTACTGCATTTGTAACACCCGAAAAATTTTCCCTTGATGTACGTAGCCCTTAGATTAGATGTTTGTGGGAGCTTAACATTAATTGTATAATTTATTAAGTCCTTGAATGGAAAGTTAAATTAAATTAATATAAGAGTAAAGTAAATGATAAAAAGAAGAGTGAATTAATGATAGAAAATCGTTGGGTTATAAAAGGAAAAGAAAGAGTGTTGAAAAGTCAAAGAAGTTAGAACCAATAGGAAGTTAATGAATGAAAAGTGTATTAAGTGGATTAAGACTAAAACTCACGTTGGTTTAAAGGTTTAAAGTAGTGGTTATTTTATAAAATGAGGAAAATGTGGAAAAGTCAAAAGTTAAAAGGAATAAAGTTCGTGGAAAGTGAGGTTGAATTGGTCAAACCTTGTGTTTGTGGTGTGTCTTCCACGTGGGAAGGAATAAGGTGGAAATGAGGGTGGGGTTCTTTTATAATTTTTAGAAAATTGGTGGAAGAAAGTAAAAAGAGAAAAGTTGTTTTATAAAAGGTAGAAAATTCAAGGATTTAAAGACAAATATGGTGTCTTCTCCTTCCTCTTTCATCGTGGCAGCCATGGGAGAGCCTCTCCATGCTTTTTCCTTCCATTTTTAGCAAGCCTTAAGGTAATATTTTAGTTGGGTTTGTAATAGATGTATAAAAGGATGATGATTTTTGTGTTTTTAGTGAAATTGATTGGTTTTTGGAAGAGTTAGGAAACCCTAAGTAGGGAATTCCGAAATTTAGGTTGCCTTTACTTATTTTCTTGTTAATTTGAAGATTTAAACTTTATCTAGGGTGGTTTAGGTTGGTTTTAGGGTTAGATTGGAGAATTAGTGGAAATGGGTGAGAAACCGATTTTGTAACGATAGTGCACCGAATCTATTGCTGGGAATTCTGTTCAGCCAAGTTATTTGGTTGTTGATTTTGAGTGTTTCAATGGATAGTAGACGGGAAGAGGTTTACGGAATGGGGTGGCACGTCGAAATCAGTTGAAAAACGAGGGAGTTACGGCCGTTTGAAGTTGGACATCGAAAAAATGGGGAAAAAAAACGGGATTTTAGCTTAAATATTCTTTAGAAGTGAATTGTGATGCTTAAGTGAATTTTGTGAATGTGATAGGTTACCGAGTTGGGAAAATTTACATAGCCAAAGCGAGTAAGTGCGGTGCAAGAGTTCAGGTAAGTAGTGGGTGCTATTCTTTCGCCTTCGGGCTTACACCACAGAACGGTAGGGTTTATTTGTTATTGCTTTGCTTCGTGTTGTGTTGTGTTGTCGTACTATGTTGTGTTAAGTTGTTTCGTTGCGTTGTTGTGTTGGTTGCATCATTGTTTGCAAATTTTAGGAGTGGAATGTAAAAAGATAAGCAGAAGGTTCTGGGAACGCTTCGATGTTAAGCAGAAGGTTCCGGGAACGCTTCGATGTTAAGTGCTAATAACCGCATGTGTTAGGGTTGTGTGTGAGTGTTGTTATGCATAGTGCATGGTTTTTATACTGTATTTGTTATCCCTACTTGCTAAGCGTAAGCTTACATGTGTGTGTGTGTTCTGTGGTGTAGGTGACGACAGGAGTACAGGTTAGAGCTACGAGGAAAGCTAGGATTGAGACGCAGTCGTTGATGTACGCTGTATGCCGGTGCGGGCAATTGTCGGGGCGTCTCGACCATGGTCTTCGGGGGATGTGGGCTTTGTCTTTTGGTAGTTTATTGTAAATGTCTGATTGTAGAAATGATTGGAATGCGTAACTTTCTTTATGGTCTTCGGGGGACGTGGGCTTTGTCTTTTGGTAGTTTATTGTAAATGTCTGATTGTAGAAATGATGGGAATGCGTAACTTTCTTGTTGGTTGATGTTTTGAGAGTTATGGTATAGCTATTTGTAATTGTTGGATATAGTCATAGTTAAGGGTGATGTGTCGCCCTATACTGTGGACTTTCTTCACTTAGGGATGTTAGTATTTTAGTTTCCCTCTTTACTGCTATTTGGTGATTTCGTATGTTGGATAAGTTGATGAGGAGTATTCTGGATTGGTTAGGATTTATTCATTTGCAGGTACCTAGCATTTTGGAGGCGTCATTTTCAGGCGTTACTTTGCCGAAATTTTCGGGAAGGACGCTGTGGTGCTTAAAGGTTAGGATTAAGGGAAATTAGTGAGTTTAGGCAGCTAGGTATAACATAAGAGAGCTTCGAGAGATTTAGTTTTAAATTTCGTTGTGTCAGTTTTATATTATGTTTTAACGTAGGATTGGTTAGCAATGTAGCGTACCGAGCCAGGGTAGGTTCGGGGGCGTTACAGCATTAGTGTGGTCCTGGGATCACGGTAAAGGATTCTTTTGAAGACGTTGATATAATAACATCGTGTCCTGAGCTAAATTTTGATAAAAATCACCTAAGTAATTTAAACCACCAATGAATCTTTGTAATTGAGTTTTTTCTTTAATTTCGTCAGAAAATTTAGAAGCAAACTCGATGCTACGGTTAATGGGAATAATTGTACCCTGATTAATAGTATGCCCTAGAAAACGTACAGTTGTTTTAAATAATTGCATTTTCGAGGCAAAAATTACCAAATCATTTCTTTTTATAATATCTTTTAAAGTTTTTAGATGTTTCATATGCTGATCAATAGATGAAGAAAATATAAGAATATCATCTATGTAAACGATGCAAAATTCGGAAAAATGAGAGAATATCTCATTCATAATATTCTGGAATTCAGATGGAGCATTTTTTAAGCCGAAAGACATAACGTTCCATTCGTAGTTTCCAAAAGGGACCACGAAAGCAGTTTTATATCTGTCCTTTTCAGATATTTGAATCTGCCAATAGACAGACTTTAAATCAAATTTTGAGAAAATTAAAGCGGATTGTAACCTATCTAATAAGTCATTTTTATTCGGAATTGGATATCTTATCCATTTTAAAACCTCATTTAATTGTTTATAATTAATTACTAAGTGAGGAACACCACGCTCTTTTTCATTACTGTTATTAACAGAAAGAAGCAGTTTAGCTCCAAGGTGAGAAACTTTTTCGAATAAGGTTTCTTTTTAAAAGAATCTCAATTTCTGTTTTACATAATTTTAAATAATTCTCTTTCATTTGACTAGGACGTGCCTTAGTCGGAATAATCTTTTCATTAAAGTCGAAATATACGAAATAGATATAATATGTTTTTTTCTTTCCCAAAAGGCATTTGGCATAGTGCCACAGACTTATGATAGGAATTTATTTTCTATTTCCTTAATTTTTTCCAATAATTTAGGGTTTTGAAGTTGTTCTGATATGTTTAAATAATTAATTTCTGCTTTAAAGAAACTTAATTGTTTCTCTTTATTTTTGTAAAAAAATTTAAGTTCATTTATAACTCTATCTTCGAGATTAGAAACAAAAGGATATAAAGTTTCTTGATCATTAACAGTTGCATAGATTTCTGTTTGATTTATCATTTTAATAGGCTTTATTAAATTTAAAAAATGAGTGCCTAGAATAACTTTCTGTTGAAGATTTTTGACAAGTAAAATAGTTGTTGTCAAACAAGTTGTATTGTTCCGGATTAACACATTAGAGAGTTTATAATTTATTTTTAACCTACTACTATCAGCAGCAGTTAAAGATTGAACAGTCTTTTCGAAATATTTAATAGGAATAATTCCTTCATGAATAAAATTTATGTAACACCCGGCATTTTTGCCATGTAATAGTTTTCCCGGATCATTTAAACGGGATCAATATTATATTAATACAAAGGAATGTTTTGGTTGAATTGTTGGAATAATTAGTGGAGAATTAAATTAATGTGTAACTAAACCAAAACACTAAGTTTGAAATGCATGGAAGGGCAATTTGGAGAGAAATTAAGGTTGGTGAGAGATAACCAATGGATGATTGCCAAGTGGCAATAACTTGCTGAGAAACCTATCTATTCTCCTTCTTTCTACGTGAAAATTCATATGCATTTCTCCTTCTCTGTATTCCTCTCTACATTCTCTCTTCCAGTCGACAAATCAACCATCGAAGCTACTTCGATCTCCTCAGTTCCTTTTTGTTTCTCCGCTAAGGTAAGCATCTTTCATTGCTAACAAGTTTGGACAAGTTAAATGCGAGTTTTTACTGAAGCTTAGGGTTATTGCGTTTGATGAAAACTCGCTGTTTTTGGATGAAAACACACCAGTTTGTTTTCTAAGAGTTCGAATGAGTTTGGAACAAATTCTTCTAACTTATTTGTTAGCATTTGCAGCATTGTTTATTTCTCTATGTGCTTGTTACAGATCTGTGCACTTCCGAGACATTCGAGCATTCTACACTGCAGCAAACAGGTAAGTCCATAACCGTAGGTTGGCCCTTTAGGCCCTACATCACAGAGGTACTAGGGTTCCTGTTCTGTCGGGTAGTTTTGGGTAGAAATGTTATAGCTTCTGTTCAGTTTGTGTTCTGTGTTGTCTGTTCAGTTCACGTTCTGAGTTGTCTGTTTTCTGTCTCACAATATGCCCTGTTATTCCTGATGGTTTCTGTTATAGGTTCAGGCACTGAGAACGTCATGCATACACGTTTTACTGAAAGTCCATGCAAAACTGATTTCTGTACACGGTTTGAAACTAATAAGATAAAATCTGACTTAAATGTACCAGGTTAAGTGCGAGACGGGGACTGGCCCCAGAACTGTTTACTGTACTGTACCCCTGAATGTGCCTGATAGTGCACCCTCCCCCTCCCCCACTGTTTGCCAGTTCCCCTATCAGCTCCACTTATACCATACTGTCACTGAAAGATAAATGTTCTGTTCTATACTGTCACCGTATTTCTGAAATGTTCATGCATAGCATATGCATCACTGCATTTATTTCTGATATGTTCTTACTGAGTTTTAGACTCATAGGTGAACTCTCTGATGTAGGTACTGAACCCGAAACCGAGGATCTTGTTCCTCAAAATGATGATCTAATGTAGAGGGTGGATCGAGCTCATGGGGTGGTTGCTGCAGCCAGACATATATCTGCTCTGAGGTTTAAGTTTTTGAAAGAGAAAATACTGCTTGTGAATTTTAATTAGATTCTGATGTTTTGGTTTTAGAAAAACTCTGTCGAAACTCTGTAATGTATTGAACTTGTCTTGATGTCTAAAACCTCTGTATTCGACAGTTGTATTTATGTCTTGAAATGTATTGAAATTATTCTGAAACTGCTGGGATGCTTTTATTTGTTTGTGCATGGATGACTTCTAGTTTTGGGAAATATCCATGCAGTCTGTTTCTTTGAATCTGTCATTTGCAAAGTATGTTCCATAACCTTGTTCAGAATCGAGTATTGAAGGTCTATAACTTTCATGCCTTCTGTTTATACTGTATTTGACAATTGAATTATGTTCTGAAGTATTCTGAAATATTCTGGAACCGTGTATTTGAAATCTGTCTTTTAGGGTTGTGCATGGATGGTCTCGAGTTTTTGAGCCATCCATGCAGTCTGTTTTCCTGAACCCCTGTCACTTGTAGAGTATGACATTTCAAAAATTTGTTTTGAAATCGGGTTTTGAAGGTTTGAAACCTTTATGCCTTCTGTCGTGAGGTCTTCTGTTTGTATGTTTTCCTGTTAAAAATTGTAAATTCTGTCCTTAAAACCAAATCTTCCGATTACACCTTCCGGTAAGAATTTTGCCTACATCTACCGATGCCCTTTTTGAGTGCATCTACCGCCAAACAGTGTTTCTGCCTTAGGTCTTCATCTTCCGATTTAAATTGCTATCTGCATCTTCTGATGACGTCAGAACATCTTCCGGCTGACGTCATCACCTTCTGCCGATTTCGTTCACTGCCTGCCTACATCTTCCGATGACGTCAGAACATCTTCCGACTGACGTCATACGATGATTTCTGCCTATATCTTCCGCCCAGTTTTACTCATCTTCAGTTTTCTTTTCTTATGACGATTAAGTTTAATGCTTGCATCTTCCGGTTGACGTCATCCATCTTCCGGCTGACGTCATCACCCTATCCGATCTCAGCTGACGTCTGCTTCTTCCGGCTGACGTCACCCACTGTTTACTTCTTCCGATTTCAGAGCATTATTTCGGTTTAATTCCATCTACAGCCCAATAGTATTCTGCTTCTTTTAAAACTAAGTCTTCTGCCAGATTTCTGCCTGTGTCTTCCAACTTCACTCCCTGTTTTCTGCTGTTATTTATACCCTGTTCCTCACTGTAGTTTCTCCCCTCTGTAAAGCTATGCTCTTTTAGGGTTTGCATTGACAGTGCATGTTTTCTGTCATTCGATTCTGTTCTCTGTAAATATTTTAAAAGTATAATGTCAACTGTTTTGACCGATCTGTTTAAAAAAAAAAATAGTCACCGCTTCCCGTTGACTGTACCAGAGTGATGGCTCCGATCCCGGACTCCGATCGGGATCCGGTTTCGGGCTGTCACAATTTATATCTGCCCCGCTATCGACAAGAGCAGTAATATTCGAGATTGTGAATTCTTGATTAATAACTAAAGTAATATGTACGAACCACTTTTGTAAAGTGATGTGACGTATGCTATTCAGATAAGGAGTAGATTCTTCTTCCTGATAAAGGGTTGATGTTGATGAAACGCTAGACTCAAGTCTAGCTAAACGATTTTCTATCGAAATCTTATATCGATTATAATTGTTTTGAAGTTGAATTAATTCAGATTTTAGATCATTAACTTCTCTTTTCAGATCCTGAATAGTTGCTGGTTTAGATACAGCTTCATTTTCAAATCTTTCAAAAACTTCATTAAGACTATAGCATTTTGAAACTGTTGGTTTTTCGGGAAATCTAATTCTTCAGTTTTATTTGATTTTGCGGTGTTTTGTATCATTATTTCAATTACTTTCTTTCGGACATCTTGATCAGTAATCTGATCGATTAAAGCAATTATTTCTTGTTGATTTTTTTGTTAAAACATTTAATGTTAGATAATTAAAATTTTTACAACAATTATTTGTGCAATAGTTTTCTTCGGAAGAAGATGACGAAATGTCATCATAACTAGAATCACTATAAGATTCTTCGTCAGTGGAGTTCAACAGTAGTTGTGTCAGTTGAAGGCGAAGGCCTCATCCAGATTAAGCTTATTTAGCTTTTTCTTTATCAGACACTTACTTGCATAGTGTCTAAATTTTCCACACTTGAAATATTTTACTTCGGATAAAGACCTTTAAGTATCGTTCTGGTGTATCGCCGAACTAAGGATTCCGGCAAACGACCATCATATTTGTCCAGTTGATCCACCAGACTGCCTCGTGAAGCGTACTCCAGAATGAGATTGTATAACGTCTCGCCCTTTTCGACGGTGCAATTGTCGGCAAAACAGCGAATGATCTCCGGACAAGAATCCAGCTGACGCAGAACTTCTCTCTCGTGCTTGAGCGATTGCGAGCAGAAGAGTTGATAAGATTTAACGGCCATCAAAGGGTGAAAGAGAACATAATCGTCTCTCCTCGCTGCCAAGTAGACAGTCGCAAAAGAACCGAAACCAAGTTGGCTACCACGAACCCACTCCATGGACGGCGGCGCTCGAAGAAATCAAAAACCCAAAATCTGAAAAGATGGAAGTCTGAAAATCTTTTGGAATCAGTAGAGTGATCCCAGAGAGAGCGAGTAGCTTTGAGAGTTTTGAGAGTGGCAGGAGGGATATTTATACTGCACTCTAAACCTAACAAAGATAAAAATGTGAATACCCTTCAAATCTGCAAATCCAATGTTTGAAGTTAAATTCATAAAAAAATATAAAATTACAAATTGAAGAATATAAAATCGTTAGAAAAAGTATAATCGTATTTAAGTTCAACCCTTATCTCAAATTTTAATGCATATAGATTGGTTTGAATTTGAAAAAGAAAAACCAAGATATGAAAATTGCGATCGGAATGTTGATTTTTTTTTTAAATTATATTCTTCGATAGAATGTTGATTTTGTGTATCTTCCACATGATTGGATAAAGTTCAGGGTCATTAATTAAACTATAATTATAAAGCCACGTGGAAACCTAGCTAAACACTCTTAACTTTTTATTAATTAAAGTTTAACCATGACATAAATAAACAAATGTAAATTTGGCTAAATTATTCAATGTTAATTATGGTTGTGTATGGCTGGTAAAAAATTATAGGTTTAGTGTATTAATTAATTTGATGTTGATAAATTAGTAAGTAAAGCGTAATGATAATAATAAATACTTGCATGAAGTGAACTCAGTTCCTAAAATAGAATAAATTTTTTAAATTTAAAAGTATAAAGAGGATATGAAATATAGAATAATGTGACTTTCATTAACTTATACAACAAATGTCTTATTTTAGTTATTTTAATTTAATACACAAATTAATGAACGTTACGTAAACACGATGTTATGAGTATAATTAGGCTTTGATGTTGTAACACCCGAAGTTATTATTAGCTAATTATTATGTTTATCATTAAGTGAGGTTAATTAACTAAATTAAAGGTTGAGGTTTAGTAATGTTTACATGTTGAAAAGATGAGAGAGAACGAAATATTGACTAATTCAAATTTTAAAAAGTAAAGCATAAAGGATATTTTAGGGATATTTACGTGGGAATTAATAAGGATTTATTAGTCAAAGTTATTAGCTTAAAATACGTTTGAAGTAATTATGTTTTTTATGATTAAGTTTAATATGAAATTGTGATCTGATAAGTGTAATTCAATTTGAACTGAATAAATGAATTATTGTGTTATTTGCATTTTTTTTGAAATGCCCTTCGTAAAGGGTATTAAGTTTTCTAATGAATTTTTTGGTTAAGTGTTTTAAGTCCACAATCAATCGTCCATGTGAAAGAAGAAAGAAATAAACGTTGTAATCTGTGGAAAACAATCGTCCAAAGTGTCATGTGAGAATCAGGTGACTTCAGCCAGATTCAATCGTCCAAAGCTCCACGTGAAAGTCAGGTGGCTTTAAATCAGAAACGTTCTACGCGAGAGTTAAAATGTCACGTGAAAGTCATGTGGCTTTAAATCGATTCAAACGTCCACGGTCAAGACAAACACAGTCGTCCACGCTCGAAGGAAAGACTGTCGTCCACGTTCAAAGGAAAGACACAGTCGTCCACGTTCGAAGGAGACACTGTCGTTTCACAATCTAAGTTTACGTCTACCGCTGAACAACTTCTTACACCAGCGTAACAAAGAATTACATCAACCGTGAAGTAACAGTGACACTCATCCACGATCAAAGATAAACGCTGTCGTCCACGATCAAAGACAAACACAGTCGTCCACGCAAGCAAATAGACACACTTGTCCATGATCAAAGGAAAGGCGCAAACGTCCACAGTCTTAGCGCCAATTTCAAAAGACTGCTAGCTACAGTGATAGTTGTCCATAGCTTTAACTTCGGACCTTTAATGGAGAAGAACGAAAGCGACTTCAGAAAACAACGGCTATGTAACACCCGGTTCCATTGAATCAAAATTTAAATTATTATTAATGATGTACTTTTATAGAAGGGTTGGGGGAGTTATTGATTAGGTTAATAAATGACTAGGCAAGGGTAGAAAAGTAATTAGAAATTTAAAAATGGATAATGTATTTAAGGTTAGTGATTTGGGGTTTAGTGCACGGTAGCCGCCACTAATTCCCTCATTTCTCTCCCGGCCTTCAGCTCTTCAACAGAAAACCTTCGGGCGATTTCTTTCTCACTCGATTCTCCTTCAACCTAGGTAAGCTCTCTTAGTTTGTCTGTGATTTTAACAATTAGATAGCTGAGGGAGTACAATGTGTGAAGTTTCGAGGAATACTGTGAGTGAGTTGAGTTCGGGTTTAGTGTTGAATCGGAAATGCACAATGAACTAAGCTTCCAAGCTAGTTTCCCAAGATTCCTGAATAGATTAGAATGAGGCTTAGTAGAAATCTAATTGATATCCTTTCTATGACCTAGGTGAGCAGACTTCTGAAGTAGTTTGAAACCGAGCATTCTCAGGAGAGCCAGGTAAGTAAAGTATTGCTTGCGCCTTCGGGCCTACATCACAAGACAGTAGGGTTGGGTTTGTGCGTGTTTGTGAACATTTATTTTCAGCATGATATGCATCATATTTTAAAGGTACACGAAAATGAATTTGAATGCATATTGGTATGGTAAGGATTGAACATAATGAAACAGCTAACGAATCAGCTTTACTGTTAAGGGAACTAATCCAACCCTTAATGAGACAGTGGATAATTATACTTTGGGAGAGTCGATCCAACTCCCAATTTCACACGGGGATCTGAACAGTGAATCAGCTTTACTGTTAAGGGAGCTAATCCAACCCTTAATGAGACAGTGGATAATTATACTTTGGGAGAGTCGATCCAACTCCCAATTTCACAGGGGGATCTGAACAGTGAATCAACTTTACTGTTAAGGGAGCTAATCCAACCCTTAATGAAACAGTGGATATTTATACTTTGGGAGAGTTGATCCAACTCCCGATTTCACAGGGGGATCTGAACAGAAACGACGCATGAACAACTGAGAGGAGAAAGTAGAAATTGCATGTTTAGGAATTCATGTTTCAGCATTTCATTCCTTTTTCATTATTGCTTTGCTTACTTAGCATTAGGCTAATAGATGAGTTTTGTGATGTAGGTGAAGAAGTGACTGCAGGTGAATCCTCTGAGTTCATTGAGGGATAGACTGGTTGGGGGAGCACACTCATGCCACGGATCTGGTACTTGATGAGGCAGCTTAACTGATGTCTGTTGGAGTGAAGGTGTAATTGACAATGCTTCGATTTGAATAGGTTGAGTCCTCATGACAGTAGTTGTTTCAATGTTTTGAAAATGTTTTGAGTTTTTCTGATAATAGTATTTTGCTGAGATTTGACGTTGGCACTTGCTGGATTGTTTTAAGTAATGCATTTGTTAGAATGGTATTTGAATGATTTCAGTAATGTGAGTAAATTCCTTTCTGTAGTTAGAGTTGTGTTGGTATACCAAGGAGTAGATGAGATGTGGTTCTGTTCTCTATCGTTAGAAGAAGTCTATCTGCAGAGGTTGAGTTGTTGTTCTGTTGTCTGTCGGAAGATGTCCTCAGTGGAAGCCATCGGATGATATAGAACGAAATGTGTCGTTTAGCGATCGGTATATGTAGCTTGTTTTATCGGAAGATGTTGTCTTGTTCACTATCGGCAGATGAAGTCCATCGGTAGATGTCGGGTTATAGTTATGTGTCTATCAGAAGCTATAAGTAGAGAGTTTGTCGTTTAGTGATCGGTGTATGCAGTTTACTCAATCGGAAGGTGTAGGTTTAAGTCTATCGGATGATGTCTCAGTAAACCCATCGGCAGATGCGTGCTGACGTCATCGGTAGATGTAGGAGGACTTTTGTCGTTTAGTCATCGGTGGGTGTAGAACAAAGTCGATCGGATGAAGGAAATCATCTGGCTGACGTCATCGGAAGATGTAGAGTGTATTTTGTCGTTTAGTCACCGGTAGATACAGTCTACCGAGAGATGTCCTTTGTTTTTCATTCGGCTGACGTCATCGGCAGAAGCCTTCTATTTTCTGTTTCTGCTTCTTCCGTTGACTTTATCAATCGGTAGATCCGTTTGACCCCTGTGACATCTCAAGTATTTCAATTTAAACTTCTATTTTTCTATTGGCTGATTACTTCTTAATATTTCTGACGATTATTTTAGCATTGTCTTTATGGCTTTGTTTAATTCTATTTTTACTTAAACGATTTCCGCTGCAAGTTTTTTTAAAAAAAATAATATATGGTTGAAATTTTAGTCATGTACGGGCATTGTGTGACGAACCGGGTTCAGATAACTCGGGGCGTTACAGTGTGGTATCAGAGACATTCAGTTAAACCGTTCAAAAGATCACTCATCAGTGTCAGTCGTTGCATGGAAGTACTCCAACAACTGTAAGTGTTTATGTTAGTTCAGTTATTAGATATTTATGAAAAATAGTTAACCCTGTACAGGAATATAGCAAAAATGTCCAGACGACCGGGAAGGCCAAGAGTGCAGAGAGAGACACCAACTCCGGGAAGCGCAGAAGATTCTAGTGTAATCGGACAGTTGACAGATCTAGTGCGACAGCAGGCAGAATTAATGCGCCAGCAATCCGATCAACTAGGAGTACTGCTGAACCGAGAGGTACAAGGAAGTGCCAACTCGGGTTCTAGCAATGAGAATTCCGGGGATAGATTCCGGAGACTAAGACCACCCACGTTTGATGGTCAGTCATCTGATCCTGCTGTGGCTGAAGGGTGGCTTAGGAAGATAGAGAGTATGTTTAGGTGCTCCAGCATAGGAGAAGGAGATAAGGTCACGTTAGCAACATTTCACTTGGCTGGCGAAGCTCAACTCTGGTGGGAAACAATGGAGACCACCACCGACGTTTTAGCAATGCCCTGGTCCCGATTCAAAGACATTTTCTATGAGAAGTATTTCAACAGCACAGTCCAGACCGCGAAGAAGTTAGAATTTCTGAACCTGAAGCAGACCGGGTCTGTGGCCGAGTATAGTAGGCAGTTCGAGTCCCTGTCTAGGTTTGCTGGGCATTTTGCTCACAAGGACGAGGATAAGGTGTTCAAATTTATGCATGGACTGAAGCCAGAAATTTACCGAGGGGTTAAATACTGCGGAATCAAGGGCTTGACCTTCAGTGAGGTTGTGTCCACTGCCTTGGAAGTGGAAGAAGCTGAAGGAAAGTGTGCTAGACCAAAGGAGGTCCCACAAAGGTTTAACCAGCCACACCAACAAAGAGGAACGAAGAGACCAAGTGAAGGCCAAAATAGCCAAGGAGTAGGGGGGAAGGTACAGAATGTCAGGAAATTTCCCCAGTGCTCTAAGTGTTTGAAGAACCATCCGGGAGAATGCAGACTGGGCCTTGGAAAGTGTTTCAACTGTGAGGAGGTTGGACACACGTTCAAGGAGTGCTCGAAGCCTAGAATCACCAGATGCTACAATTGTAACAAGGTCGGCCACATTAGCAGAGATTGTCCGGTTCCTAAGAGTGGCCCTACTATGATCAAACCAAGAATATTCTCCAAGTCGGAGTCGGGTGAGGAACAGTCTGCTGTGGTGTCAGGTACTATATTGATCAACTATGTGCCTGCTTTTACTTTAATAGATTCTGGTGCCACACATTCATTTATAGCATCTGCTTTTGCTGTTAAGTTAGACGTAGAGTTTACCCCTTCCATGCGTGTATTTAATGTTGCATTGCCTTCTGGTGAACGCATGCACTCTAACCAAGTGATGCTTGGCAGTGAAGTGTTAGTAGGCAATGTAAGTCTACCTGCTGATCTTATAATTATGGATATATTAGGATTTGATGTAATCCTAGGGATGGACTGGTTGTTTAAGCATCATGCCACAATAGATTGTAGTACTGGAATAGTTAGCTTCCAACCCCCTGGTAGTTTGAAACACACCTTTCAAGCCTCAAAGAAAAGTAAGGAAATGTCTGTGATGACTTCTATTAACACAAGACCCTCCTCTTGCAGAGAGTATTTGTGCTTTTTGGCCAGTGTTTTAGACACACAAACAGTAGAAAAATCAAGCCCCAAAAATGTTTTAGTTGTCCAAGATTTTCCAGAAGTATTTCTAGATGACCTTCCTGGTTTGCCACCAGATAGGGAAATTGAATTTGTGGTAGATGTTTACCCCGGCGCTGAGCCAGTATCTAAGAATCCATATAGACTAGCACCCACAGAACTTAAAGAGTTGAAGAAACAGTTAGAGGATTTGTTGGAGAAGGAATTCATACGCACTAGCTTTTCACCATGGGGAACACCTGTCCTTTTTGTCAAAAAGAAGGATTGATCAATGCGTATGTGCATAGACTATAGAGAATTGAATAAGCTAACTGTCAAGAACAAGTATCCACTGCCGAGGATTGATGATTTATTTGATCAGCTTAAAGGTGCGAGAGTTTTCTCTAAAATTGACCTTAGGTCCGATTATTACCAGTTGAAGGTTAAATCTGAAGATGTCCCAAAGACTGCCTTTCGCACAAGGTATGGACATTATGAGTTTTTGGTTATGTCTTTTGGTTTGACAAATGCGCCAGTAGCCTTCATGGATCTCATGAATCGGGTGTTTCACGAGTATTTGGACAAGTTTTTCATTGTATTCTTAGATGACATTTTGATCTATTCTAGAACTAAGGATGAGCATGCAGGACACCTAAGCTTGGTGTTAGGATTGCTGAGGCAGCACCAACTTTATGCCAAATTTTCTAAGTGTGAGTTTTGGTTGGACAGAGTTCACTTTCTTGGGCATGTTATCTCTGGGGATGGGATATCTGTCGATCCAGCTAAAGTCCAAGCAGTTAGGGATTGGCCCCAACCGAGAAATGCTATTGATATCAGGAGTTTTCTTGGACTTGCAGGGTATTACAGAAAATTTATTAAAGGATTTTCAAAGATTGCAACACCCCTCACTCGGTTAACAAGGAAAAATATCATGTATGCTTGGACTGAGGAATGCGAATCCAGTTTCCAGACCTTGAAACATAAACTGACCAATGCTCCAATTTTGACACTTCCTGTAGAAAATGGTAAGTTTAGTATTTACTGTGACGCATCCAAGGTTGGACTTGGCTGTGTCTTGATGCAAGAGGGAAGAGTAATAGCTTATGCCTCAAGACAGTTAAAAACACATGAGAAGAACTATCCTACACATGACTTAGAACTAGCTGCTGTGGTCTTTGCATTAAAGATTTGGAGGCACTACCTGTATGGACAAACCTGTGAGATATTTTCGGATCATAAAAGTCTGAAATACATTTTCACGCAAAAAGAACTGAATATGAGGCAACGTAGGTGGTTAGAGTTTGTCAAAGACTATGATTTTGAGATTTAGTACCACCCTGGCAAGGCGAATGTAGTGGCTGATGCTTTGAGTAGAGTGACCCCTTTAGTTTCTGCTTTGACTCTAGACATACCGATAGCTTTAGAGACAGAATTCCAAAGATTTAACCTGGAAGCTGTGTCTAGTGTGTCAGCCATGCTTTCGGCCATATCTTTGAGGCCAACTATTTTGGAGAAAATAAAGGAAGTTCAAATGAATGACACTGAGTGTAATAAGTATAAGTTGTGCATAGATTCTACTGATAAGTCGGATTTCAACTGCTCAGCTGATGGAATTCTCAAGTTTCGAAATAGATGGTTTGTTCCGGCTGATACTGAGCTTAGGAAGGAAATCCTATCTGAGACTCATTCCTCCAGACTTTCTGTTCATCCTGGAGGTACGAAAATGTACAGAGATCTCAAGCAGCATTATTGGTGGCCAAGTATGAAGAGAAGTGTGGCGGAGTATGTGGAGTCATGTCTGGTCTGCCAGCAAGTCAAAGCTGAACATCAGAGGCCTGCTGGAACATTGCAACCCTTACCAGTTCCCGAATGGAAATGGGAACAAATAACTATGGATTTTGTTATAGGATTACCTAGAACAGTAAAAGGTCACGATGCAATTTGGGTAGTAGTTGATCGTTTAACCAAATCAGCTCACTTTCTGCCAATGAAGATAACATACTCGATGGATCAATTGGCTGAGTTGTATGTGCACGAAGTTGTTAGACTGCATGGTGTTCCAAGCACCATAGTTTCAGACCGAGACTCCAGATTTACATCTAAGTTTTGGAAAAGTTTGCACAAGGCTATGGGGACACAGCTTAGTTTTAGCACAGCCTTTCATCCTCAAACCGATGGACAATCCGAGAGAACTATCCAAACGTTGGAGGATATGCTTCGGGCTTGTGTGCTGAAATTTCAAGGTTCTTGGAGTAAGTATTTACCATTGGTTGAGTTCTCTTATAATAACAATTTTCAGGCAACAATAGGCATGGCACCATACGAGGCATTGTATGGACGGAAGTGCAGATCTCCATTGTATTGGGATGAAGTTGGAGAAGCACAGTTGATTGGTCCTGACATTGTGCAGCAGACAGTGGAGAAGATTGCTCTTATCCGACAAAGAATCTTAACAGCTCAAAGCTGGCAGAAAAGCTATGCAGACAAAAGACGAAGAGAATTAGAATTTGATGATGGTAATGAAGTTTTCCTTAAGGTGTCACCTTTCAAATGAGTTGCGAGATTTGGGAAAAGAGGCAAGTTAAACCCCAGATATATTGGACCTTTCCAAATCGTGAAGAGAATTGGGAAGTCAGCATATCAACTTCAGTTACCAGCCTCTCTGGAGGGAATTCATAATGTGTTTCACGTTTCCATGCTAAAGAAATGTGTTAGAGATCCTTCACAGATTATAGAACAGCAGAACATTGAAGTCCTTCCTACTCTTACTTATGAGGAGAAACCAGTAAGGATCTTAGATTATGCTGTAAAGGTATTACGCAACAAGGAGGTTCCATTGGTAAAAGTCTTATGGCACAACCAGAATATTGAGGAGACAACTTGGGAGCGCCAGCAGGACATGATGGACCAATATCCAGAACTATTCAGGTACTGAATTTTAAGGACAAAATTCTTTTAAGAAGGGTAGATTGTAACACCCGGTTTCATTGAATCAAAATTTAAATTATTATTAATGATGTACTTTTATAGAAGGGTTGGGGGAGTTATTGATTAGGTTAATAAATGACTAGGCAAGGGCAGAAAAGTAATTGGAAATTTAAAAATGGATAATGTATTTAAGGTTAGTGATTTGGGGTTTAGTGCACGGTAGCCGCCACTAATTCCCTCATTTCTCTCCCGGCCTTCAGCTCTTCAACAGAAAACCTGCGGGCGATTTCTTTCTCACTCGATTCTCCTTCAACCTAGGTAAGCTCTCTTAGTTTGTCTGTGATTTTAACAATTAGATAGCTGAGGGAGTACAATGTGTGAAGTTTCGAGGAATACTGTGAGTGAGTTGAGTTCGGGTTTAGTGTTGAATCGGAAATGCACAATGAACTAAGCTTCCAAGCTAGTTTCCCAAGATTCCTGAATAGATTAGAATGAGGCTTAGTAGAAATCTAATTGATATCCTTTCTATGACCTAGGTGAGCAGACTTCTGAAGTAGTTTGAAACCGAGCATTCCCAGGAGAGCCAGGTAAGTAAAGTATTGCTTGCGCCTTCGGGCCTACATCACAAGACAGTAGGGTTGGGTTTGTGCGTGTTTGTGAACATTTATTTTCAGCATGATATGTATCATATTTTAAAGGTACACGAAAATGAATTTGAATGCATATTGGTATGGTAAGGATTGAACATAATGAAACAGCTAACGAATCAGCTTTACTGTTAAGGGAACTAATCCAACCCTTAATGAGACAGTGGATAATTATACTTTGGGAGAGTCGATCCAACTCCCAATTTCACACGGGGATCTGAACAGTGAATCAGCTTTACTGTTAAGGGAGCTAATCCAACCCTTAATGAGACAGTGGATAATTATACTTTGGGAGAGTCGATCCAACTCCCAATTTCACAGGGGGATCTGAACAGTGAATCAGCTTTACTGTTAAGGGAGCTAATCCAACCCTTAATGAGACAGTGGATATTTATACTTTGGGAGAGTTGATCCAACTCCCGATTTCACGGGGGAATCTGAACAGAAACGACGCATGAAAAACTGAGAGGAGAAAGTAGAAATTGCATGTTTAGGAATTCATGTTTCAGCATTTCATTCATTTTTCATTATTGCTTTACTTACTTAGTATTAGGCTAATAGATGAGTTTTGTGATGTAGGTGAAGAAGTGACTGCAGGTGAATCCTCTGAGTTCATTGAGGGATAGACTGGTTGGAGGAGCACACTCATGCCACGGATCTGGTACTTGATGAGGCAGCTTAACTGATGTCTGTTGGAGTGAAGGTGTAATTGACAATGCTTCGATTTGAATAGGTTGAGTCCTCATGACAGTAGTTGTTTCAATGTTTTGAAAATGTTTTGAGTTTTTCTGATAATAGTATTTTGCTGAGATTTGACGTTGGCACTTGCTGGATTGTTTTAAGTAATGCATTTGTTAGAATGGTATTTGAATGATTTCAGTAATGTGAGTAAATTCCTTTCTGTAGTTAGAGTCGTGTTGGTATACCAAGGAGTAGATGAGATGTGGTTCTGTTCTCTATCGTTAGATGAAGTCTATCTGCAGAGGTTGAGTTGTTGTTCTGTTGTCTGTCGGAAGATGTCCTCAGTGGAAGCCATCGGATGATATAGAACGAAATGTGTCGTTTAGCGATCGGTATATGTAGCTTGTTTTATCGGAAGATGTTGTCTTGTTCACTATCGGCAGATGAAGTCCATCGGTAGATGTCGGGTTATAGTTATGTGTCTATCAGAAGCTATAAGTAGAGAGTTTGTCGTTTAGCGATCGGTGTATGCAGTTTACTCAATCGGAAGGTGTAGGTTTAAGTCTATCGGATGATGTCTCAGTAAACCCATCGGCAGATGCGTGCTGACGTCATCGGTAGATGTAGGAGGACTTTTGTCGTTTAGTCATCGGTGGGTGTAGAACAAAGTCGATCGGATGAAGGAAATCATCTGGCTGACGTCATCGGAAGATGTAGAGTGTATTTTGTCGTTTAGTCACCGGTAGATACAGTCTACCGAGAGATGTCCTTTGTTTTTCATTCGGCTGACGTCATCGGCAGAAGCCTTCTATTTTCTGTTTCTGCTTCTTCCGTTGACTTTATCAATCGGTAGATCCGTTTGACCCCTGTGACATCTCAAGTATTTCAATTTAAACTTCTATTTTTCTATTGGCTGATTACTTCTTAATATTTCTGACGATTATTTTAGCATTGTCTTTATGGCTTTGTTTAATTCTATTTTTGCTTAAACGATTTCCGCTGCAAGTTTTTTTTAAAAAAATAATATACGGTTGAAATTTTAGTCATGTACGGGCATTGTGTGACGAACCGGATTCAGATAACTCGGGGCGTTACAGGCTAGCTATCTAAGTACGGATATTTCTCCAACGGCTATATTTCTATTTTCAAATGAGAAGCATTCCAGATCTGAAGCCGATTTCAAACAGAGTATATAAGGGAAAAAGAAGCTTGGGAGAAATAACTTTTTTGAAGAATTAATCTTCGAATCCTTACGAGCAAATACTAAGCACTACTCTGTATTTTCGGATATACCTCTCTCTCTGCCCTAGAACTTGAGATTTATCTCTTTGAGAGAGTGTAGCATTTGTGCTCAATATTCTTATTTGTAAAACTGTAAAAGGCTGTGATTGATGCCCGTGAAGATCAATCAAAGTGTAAAGGCAGTGGATTGACGCCCGTGAAGTTCAATCCAGAGTTGTAAGGCTGTAGATCGACGCCCAGGAAGTTCGATCTTGTTTTCTCGTGAGGAGAAGAAAAGAATCTTCAAGGGGGATCCTTGGAGCGTGGACGTAGGCAAGTTTGGCCGAACCACGTTAAAAACTTACGGTGTCAAATTTCTCTCTATCCTTTACTTTGTTTATTGCCTGTGTGGTTGCTGTTAATTTGGTAATTACATAGAAGAGAGAAAAGGTTTAGATTAAGTTAATAATTTTTAATAAGTCTAATTCACCCCCCTCTTAGACAATACGATCCTACAAAAGTTTTAAAGAAATGAGAAAAAAAAGATGAATTTGAAAAGTCAAAAGAAGTTATAGAAAGAGTGATGTTGATGAAGAGAAAAGAAAGAATACAAGTTGAAAAGTCAATTTCTTTTTCCCTCAGTTGATAATCTCCTATGTGGAGATAAAGGGGGAAGGTGAATTAAGCCTTGGTGGCTCATTTGAAGAATGTCACTTCATGTATTGTTTGATATTATCCATATATATAATATATATATTTAAGTGGTTTAATAAAGGAAAAGAGAGAAACACTTTTCTCTCATTCAAGCTTTCCACGAGGATTTCTTTTTCTCCCTCCTTCCTCTCATTTCCAGCAAACCTTCCACGCCAAAGCCTTCATATCTCTCAAGATCTCTTAAGGTAATCGATGATTTAAGTCTTTAGGGTTTTATTTTGTATGATTAGTGGTAGTATTGATGGGTTTAGAGAGATTGATTAAGGATTGATAAACCCTAGTTCAGGTTCGAAATTTTGAGTGTGTTTTCTGGTTTTCATTCCTAATTTGATAATTTATGAAGCTATAACCATGTATGGATGGATGTTATTTGAAAGAAGTTGGTTATTTTGAATGTTTGATAAAAATCATATTAAGGTTTTACAGGGCAGAT
The DNA here is from genome assembly GCA_022432975.1 of Begonia masoniana. Classification (NCBI taxonomy): domain Eukaryota; kingdom Viridiplantae; phylum Streptophyta; class Magnoliopsida; order Cucurbitales; family Begoniaceae; genus Begonia; species Begonia masoniana. The sequence goes on from CM039511.1 coordinate 36,936,391, forward strand.
TCGGTTTTGTACCATTTTGGTTGAGCTGGTGATATTGGGTTGTAAATAAATTTGACCATTAAAAACTAGACACCCTAAGGTTTTCATAGCATCTTGAATCATCGAATTCGGACTTATATTCAATTTATTACGAATTTTTAAAGTTGGATAAAAAGTTACGATTTAAAAACCGGGCAGTTTTGGTTTTGGTTTTTCTGCCAATTAATGTAAATGGTTTTTGATAAATGGGCTTCACCATGAGAAACTAGACATTCTAAGGAGTCTGTAGCACTTTGAATCGTTAAAATTGGATAAGTATCGGATTTGATATGAATTTCTGAAGCTGGTCAAAAATGAGGTCATTTCGGGTTTAGTTAGATTATGCTTAAATTGTTGATGTTCTCTATGGAATTTATGAATTGACTGGCGGGGATGTTAAGTTGATGAAATATGTTATTGTTTTAGGTTCTCAAGTTTCCTCGGTTTAGGGTACTACTGACGAAATCTGATAAGATTGCCTGGTAAGTAGAGGAACGTGTGTTTTGTTGCCCTCGGGCCTACTCCATAGAACGGTAGGGTTTAATGGTTAGTTGTTTTGTTTCGTGTTGTGTTGTGTTGTTTTGTTTCGTGTTGTGTTGCATATCTTTGAAACATGCATCATAAGTTACATTACGCTAGATACGCGTGTTTGCATTGTTTGGCAGTGTGAGCGTGAAATGTAATCAGATAAAGTGAATGGCAAAAATTATTCTTGATTAGAGTGACTTGTCGGGAACAAGTGCTGGTGTGTAGCACCCCGAGGGGATCTCTATAAGAGATGACCGGCTAAAACACTTAGTCTTGATTGGAGTTGCCTTGTCGGGAATAAGTGCTGGAGCGTAGCACTCCGAGGGGACCTCTATGAAGGATGACCGGCTAAAATACGTAATAGTGGTTCTGGGAATGGCCGTCCTATACGATTATAGGATGTGAGCTTACCCAATCCACACGGCTTATGAAATGACCGGCTAAAATACGTAATGGTGGTTCTGGGAATGGCCGTCTTGTACGATTATAGGATGTGAACTTACCCGATCCACACGGCTTTTGAAATGATTAAAGCAACGAATGGCAAATGAGCATAACTGAGTGTTAGAAATCGCATGTGATAGGATTGGTTGCATTGTGTTTTTATAGCATTCGTTATTCCCTACTTACTAAGCATTAGGCTTACGTTTTGTGTTCTATGGTGTAGGTGACGACGTCATTGCAGGTGAGAGTTTTGAGGAAAGCTAGGAATGAGGACGTAGTTGGTGATGTACGCAGTACGCCGGTGCAGGCAGTTGTCGGGGCGCCTCGACCAGGATCTTCGGGGGTGTGTTTGGTTCGGTACTTTGGGATTTTGTATAGTTTTCTATCTATTCTGGATGTTTGAATTGACTGTTTTGTTGGTTCGATTTTGTAAATGTGGTGGTGAATTGTTTTGAAATCTCTTGGAACGTACTTTATGAAAATTTGGGTTTTCTTGGATTTTAGTTATTTTGTAAGTTTGAAGTATTGATCGTTCTCTTGGGTTTGATGTTGTAAGTGTGATTTGAGAACTGTTTTAGGATTTCTCTGAACGTGTTTATAAATGTTTGATTTTTTTTCAGGATTTGGTTTTAGAAATTTCAGTCGTTACGCTGCCCATTTTTTTTATAACAAGCAACGTCGGGTTCATTTATTTCCACGTTTTTATTAATATTTTGGAGTCGAGATTTTAACAAAAATTATTTTAAATTATGTTTTAAACGCGGGATTGGTTAGCAAAGTAGCGCACCGAGCCAGGGTGTGTTACAGATGTCTTCAATTTTAATAATGTTTCGATTTTAAATAGTTTCAAAGGGTATATGTCATATACTTCTATTTTTATTTACGTCAATAGTTAATGTCAACTAAATAAATTATAATTGACCGACTTGAGACTTATCTGTGGTCTACCAAATTCTTCAATGAAGTGAAAAACAAATAGTTTAATAGAATCTTTTTGTTTGTTTGACATGAGCAAGTGGAACATAGGTGCTAAAGTAGCCTACCAAATTCCTCGCACAAACATAGATGAAGCAACTCCTTAAAAACATTTGTCACAAGCAAACATGAACTTGTCCGTATCTCCTATTAGCAAACTCATCACTCTGGAAGATCCTCAAATAACTCTGTCAAATGGAGCTATGAAAGGACGATGGAAATTGTTTTCTATCCAATTCTTCGTTGTGTTGGAGAGAGCCTAACGTGCATCCATGAGTGAGCCATTGGCAAGATTTAAGTACTTGATTCATGAGATAGTGAGTTGGACCATGTTCTTGCCCACCTGAAAGGAAAAGCTGAACAGGAACATGATGATGAATATGGCTTTATCTACAATGGCGTAAAGAACCTGTGTCTTTGTTGGACTCCAATGTCGGACGCCATAAAAGAGTAGTAAAGAATGCTGATCCAGATTGATAGAATTTCAATGACTATAAAGCATGTGTTCTTATTATGTCTTGCTCATCTATATTTAGTACTCTTACTATCTTAAGACTACTTTTAGATCTTGAGGAAAACCCTAACTTCACCAATGTTTGTGATTGATTGTTTTTCTCATTTTTGGTGGCTATGCCAGCAACATTAGTTCCAGATTCTGCTTTTGATATCATTACAAATTTTCGGGTATCCTCCATTTGAATGTGAGTATATGCTTGCTCGACTGTGGGAAAAGAGGTCATTACTTCGAATGTTATCTATGTTAGAATTTGGTATGACCCGAATTCTAATTGGGCCGGGTCGAACCCGTATATTAATATTAGAGTTTTACGTTTTCTCTATATATTGATGTTTGTGTCGCAAAACTCATTGTACCAAATTTGATATTAGTGATTCTCTCATCTGCCTGTGGTTTTTTCCCTTTCCACGTAAAATTCAATCTCCATTATTTTCTCGTTTTCTTTTTCGGTTTATCAATCGTTCGTTACAGATTGATTAGAGCGTCTAATCCTAACAACTGGTATCAGAGCTTCAGGTTGAAGGTTTTTCGAAAATCAGGGTTTGATTCTTCGAATGGTATCGATCGATTTCAGATTTGTAATTTCGGTGAATCAAGTTTGCAATTTTGTTGAAAAAGGAAAATAGAAAAGAAATTTATTTCTTTTCTAGTGTTTGTTCTGTTTTCCTTGAAGAACAAAAAAGAGGAAATAAAAAAAATAAAAAAAGAAGGAAAAACGGTTTGTTTTACTTTTGGTTGTGTTATGCTCGCCGCGAAGAACACGAAGAAGAACAGCCCCATCGCCGCTGCCATCGCCGATCAGAAGAGAAGCGCCGTCCAACGTCCAACTGCGAGAAGCGCAACGCGACCCGAAGACGAAGAACAGAGCCCTAGCCGCACCCCGTTCTGCTCGACCACGAAGAACAGAACAGCGAGAGAGCAGCCCACGTGCAGCAACAAAGGAGAGACCGTCGTTCTGCCACCGTGCACCAAAACCACGTCGTCGCCGACCGCGCAGACCACGCCGACCTGCTCCGCCGCCGCCGTCCGCAAAGAACTACTCCTCTGAAGAACAGAGAGAAACCATCTGCAAAGTTTCACAGAGGAAACTGTTTGGAATTCTAGTTAAGAAATTCGTGAAGCAGAAACAATCTATTTACTGTTTTGGATTTTTCAGTGATTGACTTTGACCAAATCAAATTTGTTTTGATTGAAATCTGGGTTGGAGAAACAGCGTCCCAGCAAGAAAGTGGTTATTAATTTTGAAATTTTTGAAATTTCTGAAGTTAATTTGTTGGGCGGATTTACCGATATTGTGGAGATTGATTATTGGGGTTGAATAATTGATCTGAAATATCTGATTTTGGGGCATTGATAATTGCTAACGATGACTAGCGATGATAGCACATGACATATTATTGGAATATTCGATGGAACAGATTTCGCGTTTTAGAGAATGCAAATCAAGGATTACTTGTACGGAAAAAAAACTTCATCTTCCTTTGAGTGTGAAACCAAAGAAGATGGAAGATGGAAGACGGTGAATGGAATCTCCTTGATAGACAGGTTTTGGGAGTCGTCCGATTGATGCTAGCCAAAAGCATTGCTCACAACGTGGCGAAGGAGAAGACCACCGCGAGTAAGATGAAGGCTCTATAACCCTCCGCGACTAATAAAGTATTTCTTATGAAGAATCTTTTTAATCTGAAGATGATTGATGGTACTTCTGTCGCAGCACATTTGAATGAATTCAATACGATTGTGAATCAATTACTATATGTGGATATTGATTTTGGGGATGATATTCGTGCCTTTTTGTTGGCGTCTCTACCGAATAGCTGGGAGCTTATGAGGGCTGTAGTTAGTAACTCAGTTGAAAGTGATAAAAACTGGTATTCACCGATGTGAGAGATCGTATTCTTACCAAGGAGGTTTGTAAGATCGATTCTGGTGAAACATCGACAGGCTCAGCTATGAATGTTGAAAATAGGGGCAGGAGTCAAAGTAAAGGTCCAGGCAATAGAAATCGAAGTCAGTTCAAGCCCCGACGAACATTTGAGTGCTGGAATTGTGGCAAGTAGGGTCACATAAAGAAGGATTGTAGAGCACCGAAGAAGAACGGTAATTGTAACAACCCCAACCCAGTCAGGGCCACCACGAGTATTGCCTTGATGTACATTTACTTCTAGTTTCATTCCATGACATAAAACTTTTCATTTTTCCCCTTGACACCATAAATCCTAGACTCGGATCATAAATCATTTAAGGTTATATATATTTTCGAAAACTCACGGACATATAACTTAAACAACATCGACTAAAATCTTAAACCCACTGAACTCAGCCCATAGACTTATTTAAGCTTATCATCCGCAGACCACGTGTTACCCACGTGACTTCATTAACTCGGCAGACGATATCCACCGCTCACATCCACCGCTCACTTCTACCGCTCACATTCACTGAATACATCTACCGCTCAGACCACGTGCTACCCATGTGACTTCATTAACTCGGCAGACGACATCTACCCCTCACATCCACCGCTCACTTCTACCGCTCACATTCACAAAACATATCCACCGTTCACATTCACTGAATACATCCACCGCTCAGAACTCGTGTTACCCACGTGACTTCATTAACTCGGCAGACGACATCCACCGCTCACATCCACCGCTCACTTCTACCGCTCACATTCACAAAACACATCCACCGCTCAACAGTAACGCTCAATATCCACCACTCAAACCACGTGTTACCCACGTGACTTCATTAACTCGGCAGACGACATCCACCGCTCACATCCACCGCTCACATTCACAAAACACATCCACCGCTCAACAGTAACGCTCAACATCCACCGGTGACGTCAGCCGGATGACTTAAACATCCAAATAATTCTTAACTTCTACGAACCTCAAACTTCATTCCTATAAATTCATGCAACAAAATTCATAAACTCGACCAGAATACGCGTAGCGGAAAACCATTTATCTTAAAAGATATCTTTAAAACATAACATTGTACCAAACAACCTCAGCATTCATCATCATAAGAAGACCTATTTTACTTATACTTCAGTATCATAAACCTTACTAAAATATACTAGGAGCAACATCCCGCGGTCAAAATCGCTTCCCAGCCACAAAATCTCGCCATGAGCATCTTCCAGCAACCCGACTTAGACCTCTTCATTAGGTTTGAGGTCCTTACCTTCAAATTCGTCACCTACATCATAAGGTTTAAACTATAATCCTAATGCTTAGTAAGAAGTGCAACGTATGCATAATTACTCATGAACGTATACTCAATAAAATCATATTCTTATTCATCGATTATATATCGTGCATTAAGGAGGGATTAGTGCCGTAGGGGGTAGGCAGAGTGCGTGTACATGGCCCCCTCTCGAGCAATAATCTTGGTCCATCCCTGGACAGTGACATGGCCAAACCACCCCAACCCTCACTTAAATATAGTTACATGCATTTCATTGTCATATATCGTTCATAAAAGGGACATGTTGTGATGACCCGAATGTGCACGTATGAGTACGACTGCGGGGCAAACCTCGGGTTGCGGGGCAAACCTCGGGACCTAAGCCGAGTGTAGGCGAATCCCAAACTCGAGTATAGGCGAATCACGGGTCGTAAAGAGGGGGTCATCACAATTCCACATCGCTTGGGGAAGTATATGGAAATGAAACATATGTAAAGAGACCCTCCCAACATAGCAAGACGCGTTTTGGAGCACGATTGGCAACGGATCCCATAAGAACTCCGAAGTTAAAAGTGCTTCGGCGAGAGCAATTCCAGGTTGGGTGACCTTCCGGGAAGTTCTCGCCAAACAAAGCCGTGAGGGGAGGATATTGGGCCACGGCCCAATCCCCAAAGCGGACAATATCTTGCTGGGAAAAGGGGCGTTACAAATGGTATCAGAGCCTGTACCCAACCGGAAATGTGGCCAACGAGGACATTGGGCCCCCGAGGGGGGTGATTGTGATGACCCGAATGTGCACGTATGAGTACGACTGCGGGGCAAACCTCGGCACCTAAGCCGAGTGTAGACGAATCCCGGACTCGAGTATAGGCGAATCTCGGGTCGTAAAGAGGGGGTCATCACAATCCCACATCGCTTGGGGAAGTATATGGAAATGAAACATATGTAAAGAGACCCTTCCAACATAGCAAGACGCGTTTTGGAGCACGATTGGCAACGGATCCCATAAGAACTCCGAAGTTAAAAGTGCTTCGGCGAGAGCAATTCCAGGTTGGGTGACCTTCCGGGAAGTTCTCGCCAAACAAAGCCGTGAGGGGAGGATATTGGGCCACGGCCCAATCCCCAGAGCGGACAATATCTTGCTGGGAAAAGGGGTCGTTACACATGTTCTTAAAAAGTTTTACATTTTTGGAAGGTAAATCATAATGCGTGAAATGTACATACAAAACAGAACATTACACCAAAGAAAACTCAGTCATCCAGCGTATACTGTAGTACAAACCACAAACATCCAGACATTGTCAACAACAAGCTTAACCTAGTACCCTTATGATGCAGAGCCCTAATGGCCAGAAGTCTTAATGCACTCACTTACCTGGATTCCTTTGCTATGCCGTGCCTTCACTTGAATCTTTTTCCACCTAGGACATTTCATACTTCAATGTTAAATATGTCCTAAATAATCTAAACTCAGAGCTGGTAAAATCTTAGCTAAAGAAATCATCCTAGATTCTAGCTTGAACCTCTAAGGCATTTCACTGAGCACTTAGTGTGCAAAGCTTAACTTTCTAAATATTAATGGCATCATCGCCTAAACTGCCAGATTCATATAGATTTTAGATTCTCAAATAGAATATCGACAACATCTAGGATTCTATACCAATGCCAATACAGAAGACTCGAAATACTGTCATTATTCAAACATTGTTCGATTCTAAGTCCTTAAACACCAACTAGTAATCATACTTAATCGAAAGCTTAATGAGTGAATCACCTAAACCTTACCTGAGCTTTGAATCGTCGAAGAAGGAGGAGGAGAAATTGGTTGCTGAAGGAGGAAATCGCCAGAGGAAAATGTCGGCGACAGGAGGGTTTAAATAAGGTTTTAGACTTTCCAATTTCTACTTATACCAAATAAAACTAACTTAATTACAATTCTGCTACTAAACCTACTTTCATTTATAATCTCTTTATTACATAAATCACACCATAATTAATTGCGAGAAAAATACCTGACCAAGGTGCTGGTTGTTACTGTAGGATCGTATTTGTCTAAGAGGGGGTGAATTAGACTTTTTAAACTTACTTAAATTATTAATCTAATCAATTTCTCTCTTGTGTTCTACGGATATTTTAGACAGCAAATAATCAAACAATAAAGGAGAGAGAGAGAGAGAGAGAGAAATTAACACCACAGTTTTTACGTGGTTCGGCCAAAACCTGCCTACGTCTACGCTTCAAGGTTTCCCCCTTGAAGATCTTTTTCTTCTCCTCAGAGAATAAACCAGATCGCACTTCACGGGCATCGATCTACAGCCTTTACAAACCGGATTGTTCTTCACGGGCGACAATCCACTGCCTTTTACAAAATAATAAGTTTGTAGCTTTTTCAGTACAGACTACTCTCCCTCAAGGATTAAAATCACAAGTTAAGGATTCGAGAGGAGTAGATGAAAATACAGAGTATGAGAAATTCTCTCGTTAGGGCTCAGAAATGATTTTCGCAAAAGTTCTTTCTTCGAGCTATCTTTTCTTCTTAAATACTCTCTCTGTAAAATCGGCTTCAAAATTGAATGCTTACTTCTGGAAATAGAAATATTTTACCGTTGGAGAAGCATCCGTACAAAGTAGATAGCCGTTGCATTCTGAAGTTGCTATCGTGCTTCGCCATTAATGGTCAGAAGTTAAAGCTCTGGGCACGGTCACTGTTGCTTCGCGGTATATTCAAATTTGGCGGAAGACTCTGTTCATAGGTAAATGTATCTTTAAGAGCTTGAACCGCTGTCGGTGGATTCAGCTTTAAAACCTTGTACTGTAGAAAACCGAACCGTTATCGGAAGATGTAGCAGTGAAGTCTTGAACCGCTATCGGAAGACGTGGCTTTAACAAGCTGGCGGAAGATGTTGTTCCTTGAAGTACTCCGCCTTTGTCATTTAGCTGGCAGAAGACTTAGCCTTTGAACTACTTCACCTTTGTCGTTTAGCTACTGGACGATGTTGAACTTCAAAGAGCCAACGGATGATATTCTTTGAACGACTTCATTTTTGTCGTTTAGCTAGCAGATGACTTAGGCTTTGAACGACTTCACTTTTGTCGTTTAGCTACTGGACGATGTTGAACTTCAAAGAGCCAGCGGATGATATTCTTTGAACGACTTCATTTTTGTCGTTTAGCTGGCTGATGAGATCTTCTCCAAAGAGCTATCAGTAGACGTAACTCTTCGACAGACTTCGCCTTTGTCGTGTAGTCTTTGAAGTACATTACTTTTTGTCGTTTTCCTATCGGATGATGTCTTCTTTTCTACATCACCGGTGGATGTACATTGTTTTTATTTGTTTTCAGCCCTGTTAAACTATTTAGCCCTGTACACTTAGCCACAATTGTTAGAATACTAAAATACCCTTTCCAAGGGCATTTCCAACCAATTAATTTCATATGCATAACTCATTTTTCTCATTTAATAACCATTATCAAATTACATTACTAAACACATCATCAAAAACATATTTAGATGTAAACACTATTTAAGTCAACAATCTCCCTCTTTTTGATGATGGCAAAATATGAATATAAATTTGATTAGACATTACTCTCCCCCATAATCCTAGCTCCCCCACAGCATATGCATACATTCCAATTTCAAACACAGATCATATCTATTTTTTCAAAACATGCATACTTCGTTCATATCAGATCTAATGTCTCAAAATCATCATCAATCAAATACGTTCTCCCTCATTGACATTATCAAAAAAAAAAGAGACATAAGAAGAAATGCATTCAACATAATTCAGAGAAACATCATAATACTAAAATTGGCTACAGAACAAAAAAAAATATCACCTATGGAAACTAAATCAAAAAGAACTCCTCCAAAGCGCGTGGATAATCCAAGAAGGAACTTCAATGTGCGGAGAGAAATAAGCATCCACGAGTGCTTGAAGAGATTCAATATCGTGAGGGAGTGGTGCTTGATAAACCACCAGGTCCAGACATGGAGGAGGAGGTGGAGATGCATCTGGAGAGACTACCAAGTCCATACTGGTAGGTGGTTCTAGGAGAGGAGCAGAGAATGGTGGCTCGACAGGTGGTCCATCAGAAGAGACATCCATTGGACTGGCTGGTCAGGTGAAGGCTCACGAACAGAAGGAGCAATAGGATTAGTGAAATGCAGTTCAGCCTCCTGAAGATCCAAGGGCATTAAGCGAGCATCTTCAACAACCTCAGGGCGCATGATTGGAGGAAAGAACTCTTCAGAACACGCCTCAGAGTAACAAAGAGGTTGATGCGGTTCTGATAGAGGAGCTTGAATGGTAGACTCGAGAGACCGAAAGTCCCTGGTGAAAGAGCCCTCAAGTCGATCCATCCTTCTAGTCAGCCTGTCCTGAACAATATCAAGATCTATGCTCAGGTCCAATCTATTTTGAGAGAGCTTGGCATCTAAAGTTTTAGTCATCTTATCTTCAACAGAGAAGAGAGCAGTGCCAAAGCTCTCTATGCGAGACTTCAAATCAGAGTACTGATCCTGAACTGAGGAGAGAGCAGTGCCAAAGTTGTCTAGGCGGGTCAAGAACTCATTGAACTGTGCCTCAGTTAGGAAAGATCTCCTCTGATAAGTTTTGGTAGTTGCAGGAGTAGTTGGCAGAGTTGGTGAGGAGACTTGGACAATAGGAGCTGTTGGGACTAAAGGAGCTATTTGGACTGGAGGAGGTGTTTGGGCTGGTGGAGAAAGTTGGACGGGAGGAGGCAGAGAAGGCAACAAAAGGGCAGGTGGAGGGGAAGAAGGATCCTCTGGAATTAGAGGGGGCACAGATGGAGGAACAGAAGGTGCCACAAAAACAGGAGGTGGAGGAGATGGATGAGGAATGCTAGGAGTAAAAGGAACTGAGATTGCCTCAAAGATATGGGCTAGAGAGGATGGAGCAGGATTTCTTGGCACTGGTGGAGGAAGGTGGGGGCGAGATACCAGAGAATGAGAAGGAGAAATATCAAAAGCAAGGATCTCTGAATCACCACCGCCTTCTTGAGTTGATGACTCTTCAGCCAGAATCAGTTTCCTCTTTCCTTTTCTGACAGCAGCTACCTTAGTAGCCCTTTTCTTAAACTGATCCAAAACAAAATCTCCTCTTCTATTCTTTTTGATTCCCATTCTGTTCAAAGTAGAGGAAGAGTAGTAGCGGGACGATTTAAGGCATGTAGGATCCTCGTCCTCGGGAAATTCTACATCAAACTTCTGAAAGTTCTTCATGAGAAGTAGATTATAGGGAAAAGAAGTGGTTCTGGAGGAGACACTCTGTATCATTCGTCTTAAAACAATGAAACCTATATCAAAGGGAGTCTTTTGGAAGATAGCAAAAAGAACAAAAAATTCCATGCTACTAATATCATCATAATGACCACCCTTAGGAATAACATTATATCCGATCATTTAATGAAACAGTCGAGCTCGAACAGATAAGTATTTGCTCTTTAAAGGATTAGGGATATTGTTCGGGTCTAGGACAATTTCTTTCAAAAATAGATGCCCCTCAGGAGTGTCAAAAAATGGGGGCTCTTGTCCTGTCGTATAGAATTTAGTATGATTATCTAAATGAGGACTCTCCAGAAGCACATTTAAAGATTGGGAGGTTATAACTATGTGTTTTCCATACACATAGCTCGAAATAGTAGATTGATCAGAAGGATATCTAAGATTGGCATAAAACATGTGAATAGCAGAGGGGTAATAGAAAGATTCAACATCGAACAACTCCATTAAGCCAATATCCGTCAAGGGTACAACTAAATTTAAACCAACTAAATCGTCAGGAATAATACCACGACTTGGAATCAACTTCTTATGTTTAAAGTCATCGTGATACCTTGTCTCTGCAGCCTGAGTGAGGAAAAAGTAAGATGGCCAACTATTTGCACGAGGAATCTCTCGTGGCTGACGAGCTGTGACTTTGGCCTTCTTCTTGGCCGGTTCAGAGACTGCACGAGACGATGAGGCCATTTGAACGAATCGAGGAAGAGAACCTAGAGAGAAAAGATTGGAAGCAGGGATTTCTTAAAGGGCGCGAAAAATGAAGCGTTTTTTAAAGAGAAACAGAGTTTAAATGAATTAGGGCATCGCCCGACTGGGAGAAGACGAAACGTGGTGATCGGATATCACCCGATGGAGTATACGTGTCAGCAGATTAAAAATTATATCTTCCGGTACACAGACATCTTCCGGTAAGCGGATGATGCATATCTTCCGGTGAAAATTAAAGGAGCAGGCGATGTAAACAGCAAAAGCAGAAAGAATAAAAGAACCTTTACGATTCTCACACTGAATAAGACCTAATCTTATTCTGATATTACAAAAGGTTTTTTCATCCAAAGGTTTTGTAAAGATATCAGCCAATTGATCTACAGAATTAACAAATTCTAAGGAAATATCACCTTTTTGAACATGATCTCTTATAAAGTGATATCTGACCTCTATATGCTTAGTTCTAGAATGTTGGATCGGATTTTTGGAAATATTGATAGCACTGGTGTTGTCACACCGAATAGGAATCCTATTATAAAACAGATTATAATCTTCTAGGGTCTGTTTCATCCAAAGCATTTGTGCACAACAACTGACAGCAGCGATATATTCACTTTCAGCAGTTGACAATGCAACAGAATTCTGTTTCTTAGAATACCAAGACACTAGAGATTCTCCTAAGAACTGACAAGTGCCACTAGTGCTTTTCCTATCAACTAGACTTCCAGCATAATCAGAATCAGAGTATCCAACTAAATCGAAAGAAGTACCTTTAGGATACCATAAACCTAAGTTATAAGTCTCACTCAAATATTTGAAAATTCTCTTGACAGCAGATAAATGAGACTCCTTAGGAGCAGCTTGAAATCTAGCACGAAGGCAAACACTGAATAGAATATCTGGCCTGCTAGCAGTCAAATATAACAAAGATCCAATCATACCACGATATTTCTTAATGTCCACAATTATTCCATTTTCATCTTTGTCCAATTTGGTTGTGGTACTCACGGGAGTTCTAGAAGATTTAACAGATTCTAAACCAAATTTCTTTAAGAGTTCCTTGATGTATTTTTCTTGACAGAAGAAAATGTCATCAGGAGATTGACAGATCTGGAATCCTAAGAAGAATTTTAACTCCCCCATCATACTCATTTCAAATTCACTGTGCATGAGGGAGGAAAATTCATTACACATTGTGACATTAGTTGATCCAAATATAATGTCATCGACATAGATCTGAACTAACAGAATATCTTCATCCTTTTGCATGGTAAATAGAGTTGAGTCGGTGTTACCCTTTTTGAAATTCCTTTCCTCAATGAAATTCTTCAATCTGTCATACCAAGCTCTAGGAGCCTGCTTAAGTCCATAAAGAGCTTTCCTTAGTTTGTATACATGTTCGGGTTTATCAAAGGATTCAAAACCTAAGGGTTGCTCTACATAAACTTCTTCTGTGATGTATCCATTTAAGAATGCACTCTTTACATCCATTTGAAAGAGTGTGAAGTTTCTGTAGCATGCAAAAGCTAAGAGCATTCTGATTGATTCTAGTCTAGCTACAGGGGCAAAGGATTCCTCAAAGTCAATACCTTCTTCTTGGGAGTATCCCTTAGCAACTAGTCTAGCCTTATTTCTTACAACAATCTCATTTTCATCCAATTTGTTCTTGTAGACCCATTTAGTTCCAATAATGGGATGATCCTTAGGCCGTGGAACAAGTTCTCATACCTTGCTCCTTTCAAATTGATTTAATTCTTCTTGCATAGCCATAATCCAATTTTCATTATTCTCGGCCTCTTCAAATTTCTTAGGCTCTACTTGAGAAATGAATGCCACATTGGCACAGAGATTCCTAAGAGAGGATCTAGTCTTTACACCTAAGGAAGGATTACCTAAGACTTCATCTAAGGGATGATCTTTGACATATTTCCAATCCCTAGGTAGAGCAGGAAATTCATCCTTGACAGGAACAATATCTAGAGAACTTGAAGAAAGTTCTAAGAATTTTTCTTTTTGAAGGTTATCTGTGGGCTTATCTAAGGAGAGAGAATCTAGATACTTTACTAAATAATCATCCTCATCCACATTAATTGTGAGTTAAGGGGTCTCATCAAAGTTGACATTAACAGATTCCTCTACTACAAGAGTTCGCTTATTGAACACCCTATAGGCTTTACTAGAGAGAGAATAACCAAGAAAAACTTCCAAGATCAGATTTGGAATCAAACTTTTCTAAGTTATCCTTAGTGTTAAGAATGAAACATTTACAACCAAAGGCTCTAAAATATTTGACAGAAGGAGTTTTGCCATTCCAAAGCTCATAAGGGGTCTTATGGAGACCCTATTAAGCACATAACAAGCTGTTGAAACAGCTTCAGCCCAGAGATACTTAGGAAGGGAATTCTCATTTAGCATAGTCCTAGAAAGCTCTTGAAGAGATCTATTTTTCCTCTCAACAACACCGTTTTGTTGAGGGATCCTAGGAGAAGAGAAATTGTGCTCAATTCCATATTTGAGACACAGGAGTTCAAATTTCTCATTTTCAAACTCTCCACCATGATCACTACGAATAGCAACTATGGTGAGCTCCTTTTCATTTTGAACTTTTTTCCTAAAGCTAGAAAAGGTATCAAAGGTCTCATCCTTTGATTTCAGAAAGAACACCCAAGTAAATCTAGAAAAGTCGTCTACAATGACATAAGCATAGAATTTGCCTCCTAAGCTGGCTATATTAGAAGGACTGAAAAGGTCCATGTGAAGGAGTTGGAAAGGCTTAGAAGTGGAAATTGCATTCTTAGATGCAAAGGAAGATTTGATCTGCTTGCCCTTTTGACATGCTTCACAGACCTTATCCTTCTCAAAGGATATCTTAGGGATTCCTCTAACTAAATTATCCTTAGTAATCTTAGCTAAGGTATCCATCCCTACGTGTCCTAATCTCCTATGTCAAATCCAACTATCATTGGAAGAATTAACAGCAAAGCATTTCTCATCAACATGCTCAATATTATTCATATCAATAATATAGACATTTTCTTTTCTATAGCCTTTAAACAGTACATTGTTATTTAAAATGTCTTTGATCACACAAGCATTTGATTTAAATGTGACTTTATAGCCTTTGTCACACAATTGAGTTATGCTAAGCAAATTATGTTTTAATCCTTCTACCAACAAAACATTTTCAATGATAGGATTGGAAGGATTACTTATATTGCCGATGCCAACAATTCTCCCATTTTGGTTTCCACCAAAAGTGACATTTCCTTTCTTTTTGTTGACAAAAGCAAATTTGGTTGAGTCTTCTGTCATATGCCTTGAGCATCCACTGTCAAGGTACCACTGATTCTTTGAGGGAGAACATTCAACCTGCAAAACAATAATCAATTGGTCTTCTTAGGTACCCAAATCTTTTGAGTCCTAGTGTTAGGTCTGGTCCCCTTAGGAACCCATTGTAGTTTACTGCCAGATTTGATGTTGTTTGATTTTAAAGGACACTCAAAGGATTTATGCCATACTTCATTGCAAGCATGACAAGTAGAAGGTTTAACAAAGAAATTCTTAAAAACTTTCCTTTTATTGAACTTATCATAACCTATACCTGCTTTATCATGAGTAGCTCTATGATTTCCTATCAGCAATGTTAAGTTCTTGCTACCATTTGAGAACCACAGAACAAGATTATTCAGTTTTTCATTTTTATCCTTCAGGTCCATTATTTTCTTTTCATGCAGATTACAATTTCTAGCATGCCCATTGATCAAGTTTGCATTTTCTTTCTTCACAGAATTGTATTTAGCCTTAAGCATACCAAATTGCTTAACTAAATCATTGAAAGCATCAACCATATCACCATCATCATCTGATTCACTATCACTAGAAGAATGACTAACCTCATCCTCCTTGGCCATGAAGCGCAGATTTGCCACTTCCTCATCTTCTAAAGAAGAGGTGTCATCTTCACTGTCATCCCAAGTAGCCTTCATAGCCTTCTTCTTAAACTTCTTGGGATATTTCTTTGCTTGTGGACAGTCTGCCTTCATGTGACCAGGCTTTTCACACTCAAAGCATGTGATTTCCTTTTCTCTTTGGGATTTCTCACCCTTTGGAAATCTTTTTCCTTGCATCCTCTTTCGTTGAAGAAATTTGCTGAACCTTCTGGTGATGAGAGCAATATCCTCATCATCAACTTCTTCCTCAGAATCTTCCTGCTTGCTTGAGGAAGCTTTGAGAGCAATGTCCTTTTTCTTACTGATCTCTTTCTCCTTGAGATCTTCCTTCTCATTGGCTCTCATGGTTATCTCGTGTGTCATGAGAGAATCAATGAGCTCTTCCAGCTTGAGAACCTTGAGATCTCGAGCTTCTTGAATGGCCGTCACTTCCAGTTGCCAGGCTCTAGGTAAGCATCGAAGGATCTTTCTTATTAGTTCTTCTCCTGAATAAGTCTTACCAAGCACATTTAAGTCATTAGTAATATTAGTAAAACGAGTAAACATAGAGGAGATAGATTCATCCTTTACCATTGAAAATAATTCATACTCGTGTACAAGCATGCTCAGTTTATTTTCTTTAACCTGATTGGTTCCCTCGTGAGTAATTTCCAGTAAGTGTCATATCTCTTGAGCACTATCACACCCTTGAACTCTATTGAATTCATCACGATTTAGTGCGCAGTATAGGGTGTTTATTGCTTTGGCATTTAGACTCAGGTTCCTCTTATCAGACTCTGTTAACTCAGCTACTGGTTTAGGAGTTCTAACTCCATTTTCAACTTTTACAGCCTGGAAATGGCCGTTTTCTATTATGCCCCATATCTCATAGTCCATAACTTGAACAAAGATTTTCATTCTAGCTTTCCAGTAAACATAATCACTACCATCAAAGAAAGGAGGTCTATTAATAGCTTGACCTTCTACGTGTGTGGAATTTGTGTTGAATGCCATTGTAATAGTATCTTATACAATATTTACCTTTCTCTGATACCAATTGTATGATCGTATTTGTCTAAGAGGGGGGTGAATTAGACTTTTTAAACTTACTTAAATTATTAATCTAATCAATTTCTCTCTTGTGTTCTACTGATATTTTAGACAGCAAATAATCAAACAATAAAGGAGAGAGAGAGAGAAATTAACACCACAGTTTTTACGTGGTTCGACCAAAACCTGCCTATGTCCACGCTTCAAGGTTTCCCCCTTGAAGATCCTTTTCTTCTCCTCAGAGAATAAACCAGATCGCACTTCACGGGCGTCGATCTACAGCCTTTACAAACCAGATTGTTCTTCACGGGCAACAATCCACTGCCTTTTACAAAATAATAAGTTTGTAGCTTTTTCAGTACAGACTACACTCCCTCAAGGATTAAAATCACAAGTTAAGGATTCGAGAGGAGTAGATGAAAATACAGAGTATGAGAAATTCGCTTGTTAGGGCTCATAAATGATTTTCACAAAAGTTCTTTCTTCGAGCTATCTTTTCTTCTTAAATACTCTGTCTGTAAAATCGGCTCCAAAATTGAATGCTTACTTCTAGAAATAGAAATATTTTACCGTTGGAGAAGCATCCGTACAAAGTAGATAGCAATTGCATTCTAAAGTTGCTATCGTGCTTCGCCATTAATGGTCAGAAGTTAAAGCTCTGGGCACGGTCACTGTTGCTTCGCGGTATATTCAAATTTGGCGGAAGACTCTGTTCATAGGTAGATGTATCTTTAAGAGCTTGAACCGCTGTCGGTGGATTCAGCTTTAAAACCTTGTACCGTAGAAAACCGAACCGTTATCGGAAGATGTAGCAGTGAAGTCTTGAACCGTTATCGGAAGACGTGGCTTTAACAAGCTAGCGGAAGATGTTGTTCCTTGAAGTACTCCGCCTTTGTCGTTTAGCTGGCGGAAGACTTAGCCTTTGAACGACTTCACCTTTGTCGTTTAGCTACTGGACGATGTTGAACTTCAAAGAGCCAGCGGATGATATTCTTTGAACGACTTCATTTTTGTCGTTTAGCTGGCGGATGACTTAGACTTTGAACGACTTCACTTTTGTCGTTTAGCTACTGGACGATGTTGAACTTCAAAGAGCCAGCGGATGATATTCTTTGAACGACTTCATTTTTGTCGTTTAGCTGGCGGATGAGATCTTCTCCAAAGAGCTATCGGTAGACGTAACTCTTCGACAGACTTCACCTTTGTCGTGTAGCTGGCGGAAGATGTAGTCTTTGAAGTACTTTTCTTTTTGTCATTTTCCTATCGGATGATGTCTTCTTTTCTACATCACCGGTGGATGTACATTGTTTTTATTTGTTTTCAGCCCTGTTAAACTATTTAGCCCTGTACACTTAGCCACAATTGTTAGAATACTAAAATACCTTTTCCAAGGGAATTTCCAACCAATTAATTTCATATGCATAACTCATTTTTCTTATTTAATAACCATTATCAAATTACATTACTAAACACATCATCAAAAACATATTTAGACTTAAACACTATTTAAGTCAACAGTTACAGTAATGACACAGGTAAGGAGGTAGCCATAGTCACCGAGGAATTCTTTAGTGTGTACGACAAGGATGTTGTAAATTTCGCTTGCCAAGATATGAGTTGGGTGATCGATAGTGGCACTTCAATACATATCACTTCGCGGAGAGATTTCTTTACGTCCTATACTTAGGGTGACTTTGGAAGTGTGAGGATGGGAAATGGTGGCGTTGCAAAAGTCATTGGTATGGGAGATGTGCGTTTGGAGACCAACATCGGCAACACATTGGTTTTGAGAGGTGTGAAACACATCCCCGACATCCGCAAGAATTTGGTCTCGACTGGCAAGCTCGACGACGAAGGGTTTGGCAACACCTTTCGTGATGGAAAATGGAAGCTTACCAGAGGTTCATTGATCGTGGCGAGAGGAGAAAAATGTTCCTCATTATATGTGATGGACACGAAGATCTCGGATCCCACAGTCAATGTGGTGGGTAATAAGGCTGCAAAATTTGCGAATTCACCTTCTAAGAGAAAAGTTAAGAAGACTCGGAAGAAGTCAGGTTGGGATCTGAGGGTACATCAGAGCCGGTGAGTCAGCCTATTACAGATATTCAGTCACCAGTTTCAGTTTCACGTTAGAATGGTATTGTCAAAGGCAGAACAACGCGGAAGGTTAAAACTTCGGGATGATATGATGAAACTATGGGTTATGCATTGAATGTGTTCGAGGGTAATGATTCATGTGTGGAGTCTTCAACATATTCAGATGCAGTTCGTTGCGACAACCCTGATAGTTCAGTGATACAATGGAGGAGGAGATGCGATTTCTTCTCAAGTAAGTCTCTCAAGTTTAAGCGGGGCTTAAACTTGAACGGTATCATATGCTGAGTTGGCCATCTGGGGCCTTTGTGGTAGAGGAGCTTTTTTAATGGAGTTTTGCAGATTTGTTTCCTTGTATTGGAATTTCCTTGAATGTGGAGTTTGTCAGAGTTCAGTGTTCTGGATTCGCTTTGGGTTAGGCCGAGTAACCCATTGGATCTCTCATGTATAACGACCCCAGAGGGATCGTGTCACGACCCTAATACTGTACCCAATTTTCGTACTTTTTTTTATCCCAATAATTACTTTAAATAAACTCTAAGCAGAAACTAAACCGAAATCGAAACCAGAATCGAAATCGGAATTAAAATCTGGGTTTACAACCATTTAAAATAAACTTAAAACCATTTTAAAATAATTAAATAAAACAATTAAAACTATAAATTAAATAAACTTTAATTTAAAAGAAATGGAGGGCAGTTCTGTCTTTCTGCCGAGGGAAGGAGGGCAGCGCCCGATCGCTGCGCGCTGCAGCGATCGCGGCGCACGATCGCTGCGCGCTGCAGCGATCGCAGCGCTCGATCGCTGGAATGTGCAGCGATCGATCGCTGCGCGCTGCAGCGACTGCAGCGCCCGATCGCTGCAATATGCAGCGATCCGTCGCTGCGCACTGCAGCGATCGCAGCGCCCGGTCGCTGCGCACTGCAGCGATCGCAGCGCCCGATCGCTGCATTGGCAGCGCCCGATCGCTGTACGCCTCACGCCCCATTGCCTTTGCTCTTTGCTCTCTGTATAAAATGCTCTCTAGAATCACACTTAATCAATACTCTCTGGAATCCGATTCCAGAGAGCCATTCTTCACCTATTTAACACCACCACATAAATAAACACAATAAACTTACCACTTCCACTCAACCCAAAATGTATCTTAAACTCAACCGACTTGCAGCGGACTTTGCGAAATCCAACTGCGTGGATAGCTCTAAAAACCGAGCATATCCGTAACAATCCTGAAACCATTCAAAACATTTTCCTAACATTTAACTAACAGTTTAAATAAACGTTTTATATACAGTTTAACCATAAACATTTGAAATATCAAACATAGAACTATTACCTAACCAGATTCCAAACATCCTATAATTTCTATACAACCATCCGCCCAAAACATCCCAAAACCCCAAAATCTAAACATACTGTCCCCACGGGTCGGGTAAGCCTCGACTGCCCAAGCACACCACCACAGCCATCCCTCGTCAACTAGACTCAAGCCTCAGGAGGAGGAATCTCATCTTCACCTGTATCCTCGTAATCACCTACACCATACAATACACTATGAGATAAAAATCTCAGCAAGCCCTCGTAAATGCAACTATATGCTATGCGTGTGAGTTCAGAAATCATGCAGCATTTTCTTTACTTTACTCTGTGGGTGTCACCGAGATCTCAACCTCCTAACCGGAGAGAGTCCATCCTGCGATCAGACTACTCTTTCCAGTTAGAAGAGGGGGGTACACGCTTACAACACGTACAGCCGTGCCTGAGCCCCATCTCGCATGACCTATAACGTATGAGTATGCAATAGATGTGGTATTGTGACAAGCCCCTGCGTGCCTCCACAATAGGTCAAGCCCCTCTCCAGGCCACATCGCCATTTCCATTTAAAATATCATGCAGAAATTCATTTTCTATGTTCTTTTGAAATCACGTGATGCATGAACAGTTCATAACAGAATTTAAACACTCAACATACATACCATCAAGACTGTAAAACATAATCTACAAAACAATTAAACCTATCTACCCAACCAAAGCAATATAAACTAGTGCGTCTCCAAACTCCTCGAAATGACTTCGATGTACGGTGTAGGCCAATCGGCCAGAAAAGAATCACGAGAACTTACCTCGTGTCCAAAGCAGCTCAAGCTCCGTCACGAGCAATGTTTGTCTGAAGCAAAATACAATATTCGCCGTTAAAACTAATTTAAGCTGCTTAACGTCCAAATAAATAAAACTTTAACTAAGGAATCTTCCTAAAGTTCTAATCCAATTTATTGAGCTATTCATTCGAGCAAATACGCGTTCAATAATCAAATTCTCGATTCTCGCGTTTTTCTGAAAACCCGAAATTTCTCAATTTTTAACATTTTCACAAATTGATTTAACTTTGTCCAATAACGTCAAATACGTGCAATATATACTTAATCACGGCTAACCTATTAATTATGAACCCTAATTCGCGTTTTTAATCGAAAACATAACGAAAACCCTAAACGTATAACTCCGTAAAACTCGAAATAAACGTTCTAAAACTATAGATCCATACCTAGAGCGTCGATTGGAGGAGAAAACGTGAAGGAAACGAGACGAACGGAGGAAAGTCATTGGAGGGAGAATCGCGTCGATTGGAGGGAGAATCGCGAAGGGGGAGGGCTTCTGTTTTCTCGCGGTCAGGGAAGAAATGAGGAGGAAATAGGTTTAGGTTATTTTTATAAATTTGATTTGGCAAATTACTATTTTGCCCTTCGCACTTAATTCTATTTGTTTCGTCCTTTGTTTCGTTAATCGGCCAAAGATTCGGATTCTCGAAAACTCCATATTTTGCCGATATCTCTTATTCATTACCAAGGTTTTATTAAAACTGTCCGTTCATAATTTGGACTTCATTTACTATTTTTACTAAAACACCCTTTTCATTACGAGAAACTTAATTACTCGGAATATAGCGTTTAATCTCCGAAAATTCCCATAATTTTCTTAAAATTTCTATTAATCGTTAGAATCGTAATAAAGCTTTCCGTTTGCGAAACCGATTTGATTTGACATATTTACCAAAAATGCCACCATATAATAAAATATGAATATAATATAATAAATCCAAAAATCCGTACAAGCCGGATATTATAGATCGCCACATGATCCGTAACTTTCTTAATCATTTAATTCTTGTCACTCACATTTTATTCATTATTGGTAATATATATTCCTTTTTTTTTTAAACATAACTTAGCTCAAGATGTCATGCGCGATTCACTAGGCATCGCTCAGCAAAGGAATACATTACACATCTGCCGGCGGGCAGTGCAATGCGGATCAGATGATGAAGAGAAACTTAACCCTTAGACTAGCATCACCTATTAGAGAATTAAAAACCACACTACCGGTCACTAGACGACAAAATAGCACTTTCATCATCCGATGGCTTAGACACTCTACATCTGCCGATCGCTAGACGACAAAATAGCACTTTCATCATCGATGGCTTAGACACTCTACATCTGCCGATCGCTAGACGACAAAATAGCACTTTCATCATCCGATGGCTTAGACCCTCTACATCTGCCGATCGCTAGACGACAAAATAGCACTTTCATCATCCGATGGCTTAGACACTCTACATCTGCCGATCGCTAGACGACAAAATAGCACTTTCATCATCCGATGGCTTAGACACTCTACATCTGCCGATCGCTAGACGACAAAATAGCACTTTCATCATCCTATGGCTTAGACACTCTACATCTGCCGATCGTAGACGACAAAATAGCACTTTCATCATCGCTTAGACCCTCTACATATGCCGATCGCTAGACGACAAAATAGCACTTTCATCATCCGATGGCTTAGACACTCTACATCTGCGATCGCTAGCGACAAAATAGCACTTTCATCATCGATGGCTTAGACACTCTACATCTGCGATAGCTAGACGACAAAATAGCACTTTCATCATCCGATGGCTTTAGACACTCTCACATCTGCCGATCGCTAGACAACAAAATAGCACTTCATCATCCTATGGCTTAGACACTCTACTGACTTCAACCTCAATAGCATAACATTCATACTAATGAAAATCAGTAACTCACCCAGAATTCATGTAGCGGAAGACTTCAGCAAACAGACCATTCAATGATTCTTAAAATTGTTTCCAGATTCAGTGGTCAACAAACAACTTCAAAAGACTCAATGTTATAAATAGACTCATTTACTCATCATATTCTTTTTCATAGCTAAAATCATAAAAACATTAACCAGGGGTCTCATTTGCCATCCAGCCACAGAATTGCACCCTGAACACCTTCTAGCAACCAAGCTTAGACATCCTCATTAACTTTGAGATCCTCACCTGAAAACTCGTCACCTACATCATAAGGTTTAAACTATAAGCCTAATGCTTAGTAAGGAATGCAAGCTAACATGTAATCATGAATGCACAGTTGAGAGAAAACACATGATCATGACCTTTTCTTATTCTTATTCTTATTCATCATACATATTCATCATTCATCTGCATCGTTCATATTCATCATTCATAATCATCATGCATATTCATCATTCGTATTCATCATTCGTATTCATCATTCGTATTCATCATTCGTATTCATCATTCATCTTCATATTTACGTTGTATGGAGTAAGGGAGGATTTGTGCCTGTAAAGGGGGTTCGACAGTGAGAGTGTACATGGTCCCTATTGCGGGTCGTATTCTTGGTCCTTTTTTGGACAGTGGCATACGCCGAACCGCCCCCAACCCTCTCTTAATCCATGTTGCATAAGTCTTATATTTATACATATATATACTTACATATCTTATTCACAGAAAACATGCATTAAAACATTTTCACATGTTTGAAAAACATTCATGATGCATGAGTAGGGAAACTCTTGGTTCATCATTCTATTGAACAGATCATCCATCTAGAATCTTACTAACAGTTCGAATATCATAACCAACGGACAATAACTTAAACAACCTTTAAACATCGAAAACAACTTCTAACTAGTACCCTTGAGATGTAGGGCCCTAATGGCCGGGATTTCTACACATTCACTTACCTGGTCTCCTTAGCGATTTGAGCTCTTTCTCTTCAAACTTCTTCACCTAAAACATTTACATTGCAGTAGTTAAAACAAAATCCTATTAGTCCTAATCATAAGTCATCCTAGGATTTAATAGCTAAAGTCACTCCTGAATCCTTAGTATAGTTCTCTGTGCAGTTTGAAATCCAAAACCCAAAATAGACAGATTCGATTAGCGATAACTCAGGGTTGGTTGTTTAGTAACCAAAATCGATTCAGAATGACATTACCACTTTCAGATTTTAAAATATCCTTACTAATACTCGGCTATTGAAAAATCCAGAACCTCAACACATAGCTGAAACAGAGCTTAACGACTAAAAGATAGCTACATTGCCAAACTCGTACCTTGAGCACAAAGTAGCCGAGAAGCAGTAAGGAAACCGATCGTTGAAGGAGGGATTTCCAGCTGACAGAGAGCGAGAGCTCGGGAGGGGAAGTCGCCGAGAATAAGAGATGACGGCTACAGTGGTTTAAATGAGGTTTGAATCCTTTCCTTTTTCTTTAAATACTGGTCTCAATCCTCCATTATTACAACTTTGCCACTCAACCTAGTTTAAATCCACATGTAATTAATTAAGCTTGGCATAAAACTCTAAACCGTGAAGATTGAATATTCATGACCGTTAATACAGTTAGGAAGTCACCTGGTTGAAGTTGTCGGGTGTTACATGTGGAATTCGTGTCAAGGTGGAGATTGTTAGAATTTGGTGTGATCTGAATTCTAGTTTGACCGGGTAGGGCCCGTATATCAATATTAAGGTTTTACGTTTTCTCTATATATTGATGTTTGTGTCGCAAAACTCATTGTATCGAATTTGATATTAGTGATTCTCTCCTCTGCCCATGGTTTTTTCCCTTTCTAGGGTTTTTACATAAAATTTGGTGTCCATTATTTTCTCGTTTTCTTTTTCGGTTTATCAATCGTTCGTTACAGGTGTATTAGGGCGTCTAATCCTAACAATCTAGTCGATCATCAAGTTCATCCAGAAAAATATAGACTTTTTTCTCCTCTAGGATTGAGTCATATTTTTGTGTGGTGTGAGCACATTCTATTAGATTGGGGTGATGAAAATCAATCTCTCACCACAAGTCCCGTAGATCATTATATTATTTCTCTATGGATACTCCGTCTTGTTTCTTCTGAGATACATGATGCTGGAGTCTATGCCCAAGTGAGGTGCTTGTGCCGACATAATATGTAGTTGCAGCGATGTCCCACACTTGCTTAGCTTACCAAATGAAGTTCACAACCAAGGAGTAGTCCATCAAGTTGATCTATCAACCTTTTACAATGGCATTCTCTTCTCTCAGTATGCCATTTACGATACGAAGGATCTACTTGTGGTGGTTGAAGATAGTCTCTATTGATATACTCAAGTTTGTCTTTTCCCGAGATGTACATCTCAACAACCTGAGATCAAATTTGTCTTTTATTGGACCCATAAAAAAATGGGTAATGGGTGATGAAGAGATCTGAGCTCTTGTCAAGAACTCTATCATTTTTGTTGTCAAATTATCAAGAATGGATTCTAATGAAATGGTGGGCGGTGTGGTCGATTCAGTAATTAACATTATGAGTGTTAGAATTTAGTATGACCTGAATTCTAGATTGATCTAGTCGGACCTGTACATCAATATTAGGATTTTATGTTTTTTTTATATATTGATACTTGAGTCGCAAAACTCAACTATACATTGATTTTCTATTAGCGAATTTCTCATCTGCCTATATTTTTTTTTTCGTTTATGATTTTTCACATAAATCTTAATGTTCATGTGTTTCTGCGTTTATTTTTTTTCTCCTGATTATTATTGTTCGATTATCAACAATTGATATCACAGCGACGTTGAATGTTTCTGAAAATTGGGTTTTGATTTGTTGGATATATTGAAATTTGGTGAGAAAATTGTAATTTTAGAAAAAGAAAATAATAAAAAAAAAAGAAAAAAATGCAAAATCAACCTTAATGTTTAGGAAATAGGCAAAAAAATGAAAGAAGTTTGGTTTTAAGGAAAAAAAATGAAAGAAGTTTGGAAAATAAGTAACAAAAAGGACTCTGGCCGATTTTTTTTTAAATAGGGCGGATTAATTTTAAAAAAATAGTAAACAACATTTAATTTATTTGAAATTTTTGTCACATATTTACCATAGTATGCGAAGATAATCTGAAAAGTTTCGTGATTTGTTCACGTTCATATGATTTATTGTAATTTTATTTATTTATCTGATAAAATAATTATAATAAATCGTACAAGCGTTAAAAAATCACGAAACGTTTCACATAATCTTCTCATAATGTGATGAACTTGTGGTAAACATGTCAAGTATATTAAATATCGTTTGCTATTTTGTTTTAAATTAATTTATAAAGTGAAGATGAAATTAAAAGTAATTTTAAATAAATAGCAAACGATATTTAATATACTTGAAATGTTTATCACATGTTCACCACATTATGAAAAAAGTATTTAAAAAGTTTCGTGATTTGTTAACGCTTGTACGATTTATTATAATATTTTTATCAAATAACTAAATAAAATTACAATAAATCGTACGATCGTCAACAAATAACGAAATTTTTCAGATTATCTTCTCATACTGTGCTGAACATGCGGTAAAAATTTCAAGTAAATTAAATATCATTTACTATTTTATTTTAAATTAATCCGCCATGTTTAAAAAAAAAAAAAAAACAGTATCTTTTTTTTTTGCTTATTTTCCAAATTTTTGTTTTTTTTTTTTTGGTCGTCTTCCATACAAGAGTGAAGAGACAAAACCTCTCGTCTTCCATCCAAGCAGTGAAGAGACAAAACCGCTCTCACTGACGCGTCTTCTTCATCAAGGAAGAAGAAGCTGCTGCCATCAACGCGTGCCGGATTGAAGCGCCGCCTCCGACCGCGAAGAAGAAACACGTTCCTCCGCTCGCCGCAGACGTTGTTTTCGCGCGCACCACAACCGCACCGTCATCGCGCGCGCAGGGAACGAATCCGATCGTCTGCTCCCGTTCGAACGCTAGCTACTGTCTCCGATCTTTTCTTCGCCGGAGTTTTATTCAGAAAGCTTCGACTTTTGTGAAAGTTTCGGACTGTTCGCCGGAGAAGAAGTTGCCCCTTGTTGATCCACTGTCTAACCACCTCTGTTTGTTCGATCTGGAGTAGAAGCAGTCCAAGCTTCTATTTTTATCATTATTTGAATCTGTTATTGGCCTACACAGATTCGTGGGATTGATCTTGTTTGGAATTGAGATTTGAAAATTTTGAAATTGAGTTTTGGAAAATTCAATTTTCGATATTTGTTGATCATGTGGAGTTTTGTTTGATCTTTGTTCTGGGCATTGATTATTGGTGGTCACTTGTTATCGAGGAGAATATTTTGTGAATCGGTTCGGAATATATGGGAAATTTGTTTTGAGATTGTGTAAGCATGTTGTTTTTGGGATATCGTTTTTTAGCTTTAAATATTTAAAATAGAATATTCCAGAATTGAATATTCTGTTGAAGCTGTTTTCGAGGGATGATTTGACTCGAGCTTTAATATACTCTAATTGGATCAGAACACGAGGTTTCAGTTTTGACATATGAAGATGCAAGATTTGCTCGCACAAATGGAATTAGATGACGCATTATTAAGGCTTGATAAAATGTCATTGTCTTTGAGTGAAGAAAAGAAAATTTAAAAGGATCGAAAAACCCTATTTATGATACGCCTGCATTTGTCAAATTAAATTTTACAGAACTGACGTCGAATTATTGGTAAAATTAGGGCAATTGTGTATGAAGAAAACTCTTACGAGTAAGTTGCTTTTGAAGCAACAATTCTATTCTCATTAGTTGATGATCGCATTTATGGAATTAGTTTCGAATTTGGAGACTATGGGATGCAAATATGATGAGGAAGATCTGAGGTTAATTCTATTGTGCTCGTTGTCTGTTTTATATAGTATTTTCATAGATACGATATTATACAGTAGAGAAAGTCTATCTTTGAAAGAGATTTATGACGCCTTGTTATCAAAGGAGAAGATACGCAGATTGTTGTTGGATCCGAGTTTTGAGGAGAGAGACTCTTCGTTCGAGGTAGAACAAGAGAGTCAAATAATAACGGCAGTGATTATGTTTAGAAGGGCAGATCAAAGTCCAAAAATTGGAATAGAACCTGTTACTTCTGTAAGAAGAAGAGGCACATTAAATCTTAGTACTGAGAATTACGGAATGTGAAGAGAGTTGTTAAGAAGGGAAAACAACCGATGATGTTCGGTTAAGCAGTTGTTGCAGAAGATGAAGACTATAGTTATGAAGATCTTCTAGTTGTGTCGGAGGAAAACTCAAAACAAAACAATGATTAGATTCTTGATACAATTTGTTCGTTTCATACGAGTTACAATTGGTATTGGTTTTCAACATATGAGATAGTTTCAGAATGTGTCGTGTTAATGATTAATAACACACATTGTAAGGTAGTTGAAATTAGAATCATCAGAATCAAGATGTTTGATGGAGTTGCAAGGACACTGGGTAATGTGTGACATGTTCTGGAGTTGTAAAAGAATCTGATCTTGATGAGTACTCTTGATGCGAAAGGGTACAAGTATAACACTGTAAGTGGAGTTTTGAAGATTAACAGGAATGCTGGTCATGTTAAAGGGGAGCTGTATTAGATGCTCTAAGCTTATGAAATTCATCTGTATTTAACAATTTATTGGGTTTAATATAATAATAATTATAAAATAATATATGCAAGTCCATTCATATACCAACAAAACGAGCAGCTGACCCCTCAACACCTTTGCATTAAAACTTATATTAGTGGCAGTGCATTTGATCACCTCTAAATCAGGAAAGGTAATTCTTTTCCTGCAAAATCTATGGCTACCATCATGGTTTACCCTCGATAGAAAATTTGTATTGGCTAATATCCTGAATCATGCCAACAAAAACAAATCCAGGCTGCATGACACAATCAGAGGTAAACAGAGTTTTGTAATTGTTTTTGGAAGTTCTTAAAATGAATCAAAATCCGATATTTCTTCAGACCTTATTCTCAGATTGATTTCTGCAATGCAATCAAAGTGCAATTCGTTGATTTCTGCCGTCCAGCCGCCGAATAAGGTCTTCTCTGCCTCCTCCTTTAACCTACATATATAATACCAATTCTACCCTTCATCACTAATGCCACCTAGGTGGTAGAATTAAGAGAGATAATGTAGATCTCTGCAAGATGCTTCCACCGTAACAACCCTCCCCTTAAAATATCCTTGTCCCCAAGGATATAAAGTTTGAATCCCTTTGGAGTCTACAATCCATTGTGTAAGCGTTGAAGGGCGTCGGCGCGGGCCAGTGCTGCGGAACCGAGATTTCTCCGGCGACTGGGCGTCGTAGGCAGCTCGTCCGTCCTCCGGTAAGATTAACCCTCCTTTCTTTGCGATCGCGTTAAGGCGGGAAAACTTCGAAGTCTTGGCGCGCAAAAGGATTGTTCTGATTTTCTAAGCTATTGACTCTTTTGCCCCTGTAAATACCATTTAATTACAGCTTGAACCAATCGTATTGGCGCTTGATTACTTGTGTAATGGCATTTTTTAATTCATTTCCTTATTTTTTTAATTAATATTTAATTAAACATAATTATGAATTGACAACAATTACTTTCATTTAAAAAACTGCTATTTACAATCAAGAATTAGGGTTAATGAGAAGCTAATCGGACCCTAAACATATATCCAAACTTCTTCAACGTTCTGATTCTCTAGTGTTTGAATCACCTGATGCTGACCCAACCCTCCGAAACCGACCAATCAGATGCCGCATCCGCCCTAGCCAGTTGCCGGAGCCTGTCCGCCGGAGAAGCCAAGCACAAATTTAGTTTTGTCTCGAATTGCCGATCAGATTCCATTGGGATTTCCATGAACGAATGGGAAGCCCAATGCGGCAATTCGAAGGGAGATCTCGGCGACGGCGATGACTCCATAGGTTGCTTCGATGGAACAGGATCATCCGCCACAAAGGGATGATTCAGTAGCATTTGAGCGCTCCATCTTTTAGTAGGATTCTTAATAAAACACTTCTCTAGAAAATCTTTCCCCTCGTCGGATAAATCTGTCGGAATAACG
This sequence comes from Begonia masoniana, assembly GCA_022432975.1. Taxonomy (NCBI): domain Eukaryota; kingdom Viridiplantae; phylum Streptophyta; class Magnoliopsida; order Cucurbitales; family Begoniaceae; genus Begonia; species Begonia masoniana. Next base: position 36,966,355 of record CM039511.1, read on the forward strand.
GGCAACTCTTTTCCGACGCCAATGCGCATGATTACAGCACAGATGTTCAAGTTGTTGCTGAAATTCCAGGCTGATTTTCCGGTGAACATCTCGACGACGGCACAGGCAAGAGCCCAAATGTCGCACGGTGACTCGTACTCGTTGTCGGTGACGGATTCCGGCGCAATAGACAGAGGCGTTCCCCTTAACTCAAAGTTTCCTTCCTCCGTTGATATTTCTTCCCCGGCCATCTTCGCCAGCCCAAAATCAGCAATCTTAACATCGCCATTGTCGACCACCAAAATATTCCCGAGTTTTATGTCACAGTGGACGAACCCTTTGGAGTGAATGAAATCAAGCCCTTTCAATATTCCTCTGGTGTATCGTCGAACTAACGATTCTGGCAAACGACCGCCGTACTTATCCAGTTGATCCACCAGACTCCCTCCAGAAGCGTACTCCAAAACAAGATTGTACAACTTCTCGCCCCTTTCAACGCTGATATCGTCGCCGAAACAGCGAATGATCTCAGGGCAAGAATCGAGTCGCCGCAGAACTTCTCTCTCGTGCCTGAGCGATTGAGAGAAGGAGAATTTAGAAGATTTAACGGCCATCAAAGGCGGAAAGAGATCGGAATCATCCCTCTTGCCTGCCAAATAAACCGTCGCAAAAGCACCGGAACCCAGTTTGCGACCACGAACCCAGTCCATGGAAGGCGGGCACAAAGAAATCAAAACCCCAAAATCTGAAAATCTTATGGAGTGATAGCGCAGAGAGAATGATAGAGTGAGAGTGAGAGAGTAGGGTTATTTATACTCTTTCCAAACTTTCCTAAACTAAGAAAGGGAAACAGAAAGGAAACTTGAGGATGAATTCATCTGGGAGAAAGAGATGATAAAGAAGATGGCAGCTTTAAACTCGGTGATTGGTCCAGACCACCAACGTAGTAATACGACGTTAGTTCCACTAGCTATCTCTGTCTCTCTAGAATCTCTGTTTCTCTCTCCATATATTCTATATGTTTTCGTTTTTTAAAATACGAATAATATAATAATGTTACTATTATGAATTATCTTATTATTTTTACTCTATTAAAATATTTACAATAATAATTACAATTAATGTAATAAATAAATTATTTATAATTTATTATTTTGACACGTCAGTAAATATTTTAAAATAGTAGAATAAGAAAATAAACGTAACATTACTTTTAAAATATTTTAGAAACTGTCATTAACAATTTAGAAATAACTCAAATTATGTAGACTGCGAAAGTTAATCTTTTACTTTTATAAATTTATTCTTAAAAATTTGAATCTATTTTCATTTTATGATGCTAAAATAAGTTAATATTTTTTAAATTATAATATATATATACATTTTGGTAGAAAGCAGAAGTAGCCAGCACTAAAATAAGCAGTTTGAATAAAAAAACCTGGTTCAATTCCAGTTCAGTTCTGTTCGATCTTATTTTTATTGAAATCGTAACCGATTCTTAACATAGAAAAATTACAAATCACAATTCGTCACAATTTTAGATGCAAAAAACATTAGAATCGAATTGAACCATGGATAAAATTCGACATAAATCTTTTAAACTCCACCCAAATGTAAAAAAGTATATCAAAAATCCTCCTTAAATTATATATTATGATAATATTAATTTTTATTTTCAAAAGAACTTTCTCAACTCAAGGTAAAAAAAGTGCACGTCTTCATCACGCTTCTACATGAATTGAAGCACAATCCCCAAAAGGCCTAAGACCAATAGATTAGAATACATTGTCCATTCGCATATAACCATGCATTAAATTCACACGTTGTTCCTAAATCATTGGTTTCAACATGCTCTGCTTCCTATTTCAATAGGACAGAATCTTTGCTCTAAAATTTAATTTATGTCGTTATTTTATTATAAAATGCTACTTTTTTTGTCAATGAAGTTCAATCATCATGGTATAATAAAAATATTGCTACCGGTTGGGAGACATCGGAAGTGCAGGTCATGGAAAAAGGATAAAAAATAATTAAAAAAATAAAAGAATTTGAAGTTCTTAACATGAAAATGAAGCCAAGTTAGAACCTCAAGTAGTATATTTTATGTGTAAGGGCTTCATTTGTCCGTAAACAATTATTTTCTTTAATCTTTAATTTATCTTAATATTATTATTTTATATTAAAAAATGGTTTCCTCTTATAATAAAACTTTTAACTAGCCCTGATCCAGCTAATAATATCACCAATAAAGGTTTAAAATATTAAATTGAAAATATAAAATTAAAAATAACTTGAAAAAAAGTAAATATTAAATCGATATATTTAATTATATTTGAGAGGGGCAATTTAAAGATGACAAATGAGCGGGCTGACAGCTGGCTTGGTACTGTAACGAGATCAGCTCAACTCGACTCGGTTCGTTTAACTTTGGTTCGCGAGTCAACTAGAATTGAAGCTTTTTTTGGACTGGCTCGTTAGACTCAGTTCGTTAGACTCGGCTCATTGGGGTCGCTAGCCTTGACTTGTTTAACTTGTTAGGCTCGGTGAGCAAGATATTTTTAGGGTCGACTCGGTGCGACTCGGCTCGGCTCGGCTCAGTCAGCTCGTTTGTAACTTTAATTGTAAATGATTGACAATTAAATAAGTGTCAACTGTCAACCTAGTTAGTATGTGTAAAATTTATAATGATGCAATTGTCAAATATTTGTAGTGTTACATGTGTGATACTTTTGGTTAGATAGTCTCAAATAAATTTTTTTTTTCAAAATATATGTCATTTTATATATTAAGAAAATTCGTTTGTTAACTAAATAATTAACTATTATATTTTAACATTATAATAATAAATAAATTATTATAATTTTAATATTAAATTTTTTTAGAAATATACATTACATTTATATAAATTGAAAGTATTTATGTATGTCTTAACTCGTTAAGGTTCGTTAAGTTTATTTGGTTGGCTCGGCTCGATTTATTTCAGCTTGCGAGCTAACATGGGTTTTTTTTTTTTTTTTTTGTTCAACTCGTTTAACTCGTTAGGCTAGTGAGCCAAATTTTTTCAGAATTAATTCGGCTCGGCTTACTTGTTTATTATCTCTAAGGCAAATAAATGTCTGACTAGCGCTTTCCCCTAAATGCAATCTGCATCGCCGACCACCACATAATAGAGAGAAGTGGTCAATTAAATTAAAAAATAATAGTTTCACGAAAAAAAGGGTATAAAATAAATCTCATCCAATCATTGGAATCACTGAAAATTTAAAAGTCAACTTATTTTATTCTATAACAAATCTTATCGTCCTCTATTAGCAATTTAAACTTTACCGTTAGAATTTTCGTTAGCGGGGTGTACGGACGTCTACAAAACTCTTTGGGCATCCACGTATGTTTCTAGGGTTCTGCAATTTGAAATTAAATAGTGCCTCAAGACTAAGATTACACAAATTCCTCTAGCCATCTGATGTGGTTATCTTGTCTTCAGATCTGTGCGTCTATTATCTCAAGTCTCGACTTTTGACGAAATCCACTGGCTTCCACTGCAGGTGTTCGCCGCCCAAACAGCTCTAGGGATTGGACGTCTACGAGTTTTTCCCTTCGGCATACGGATCAAGATCGGGCGTCCACATTTGATCTCATGGCACTCACAGAGAATGATCTTTAACACTTTAATTCTTTTTTTGATTGAGTCTTCAACCTAATATTGTACTTGCTATTTATGTAGGTTATAAAATGTAACTTTGTCTTTTATCATTGAAGCATGATGTGCTTGTTATTAACATTCACCATTTAGGGAGTTATATTCGTAGGTACTTGTATTATCTTTGTGGTACTAATAATAAAATCAGAATATGATTAAAACACCCAACTATAATATCAAATTATCTATCACAACACTCATTATATCAAATGATAGAACTTCCATTACAAAATAAAAATAGTAGAAGATCAAATGAAGTTGTATATTTCTACAGTTAATTAAGAATTATGTATCTTCCATTACGAATACATTTAATAGTTCTACATGGGTTTGCAATTACTCAATCTAGTGCGCAAAAGTACACCAGTAAAATTCCTTCTCATCTCCATCATCATCAGAGCAGTAACTAATATATACTAAAACTCAATGAACATTTTCTCCAACTGATGATTCCTGCAAAAATTAAGAGATAATACATTATCCTACAACATAACAATATATTAATAAAATAGACTATTTGTGTTTAGATTGGGCTTAGCATAAATAAAATCACGAAAGTTTTAGATTAGCTTCCTCTTCCTCAAATTGCCATAGAATACCTTCATTTCCTTCCAAGTGGCATAGAAGACCTTATGGAGGACCTTTCTCTAGCTCGACTACTTTCTCCCATGGTCCATGGATGAATTTTGTTGAAATAATGAAGAGAAAAAAGTTAAAAGAATTCTTTTGACGTAGTAGTAGTTGAATCTTTCAAACTAGCTACAATACTAGATTATAAAACAGATTACATTCTTGGCTTTAAATTGCAGTAGATAAATTAAAACTTATGAAATTAAAAAACCTTCTTCTGCCTCGATTTCTTCCTCCCATTCACGAGTTTTTCAGAAAAGAAAGCTAATGCACCAAAGAAGGAAGCTCGTAAAGGCAAATTTAGGGCTTAGGGCTTCGCAAAATTAGATCGCAAAGGTTAGAGTTTCCAAGGCGAGATCTCCTTTCGTGTTATCACTAGGGTGAGGGCTCGATTGACGACTCAATCGAAAAATGATTAAAGTGTTGAATATCACTTTCCGAAGCCGCCTTAGAATCAAGTGTTTATGCCCAGTCCTGAGGTACAATTTTTTTTTTAATTTAAATTGTGGAAGTTTGGATACATGCCTAACGCCCAAAGAATTTCATAGATATCCAAATATCTGTTAACAAAAACTCTAACGATAAGTTTTTAATCACCAACTGATGACAAGTTAATGTTTGTTTTATTAAAAAAAATAAATTAAAGCCTAAATTGTCATTAACTTTATTTTGAATTTTTTTCTAATATTTTATAGGAAAATATTTTTCTATTTTTGGACATAAATATTTAAAGGAAAGATCTTTTTGAAAAGATCTGGCCGCCGATATTTGTGAGCATATTCTGGCTTCCACGGCAGATGGGGGTCCACTCTGCATGTCTCTTTAATACGACTGTGCACCTCTCCTTGTATACTATTATTTGTTTTGTGTCCATTATGGTAAATTTCATGATCGACTTTCATGTTAAACCTTGAAATTAATGAGTCAAAATATTTGATAGCCTAACTTTTGTTAACAATATGATTTATAAACTTTGTACCACGAGCAAAATAGACTCTTATATACAAGAAAAAAAATTGTAAAAAAAATATGTGACCTGCATGCTAGTCTTTATTTTGTGACTATCTATTTGAGTTCTCGACCTTAACTAAATTTATTTTAAAAATAAGTATTATCAACGACTTGACTTGCGGGCAAAAATCGACCCAAGTACTGACTACCAAAACCTATCGATACCCAATCTAATCTTGAACAAACACATAATACTTACCCAAATCAATGTAAGTTTTTTTTTTTATATATATGTGAACCTCAAATTCACACTAAATAAATAAATTGTTAAATACTTAAATAAAATACAAAAATTTAAATGAGCTTTGTTTAATGGAAATGGTATTTGATGATGAATTAGAAACCCTAACACTATTTAGCTCAACACGAGAAGCTAGAAAATGTTAATAGTCTCTTGCTAAATGAAGAAACAAAAAGAAAGAAACATTGAGTCATTCGAGTAATCACAAGTTTCTTCTGAGGAAAGAAAAAAGTCGTCGAAACCATTAAAACAGTTCAATATGCGTAATAATAATTATCATCTCCAGTATAATATGGTAGTTATAATTAAACACATATTTTAAAAGAAAAGGCAAAAAAAAATAATACGAAGATTTATGTAGAAAATCCTAATGAAAAAAAAAACACGAGTGGATATGTTAAAATCAAAAATATATTTCGCAACTCAAATATCAAATAAATATATGAAGCTCTGAAACAAGTTCATGGTTAGTTCAATCATTTCGCTTTTATTAATCCATTGTAATTTTATTTCATCACTATTATTATTACATAGTAAATTGTTCAGCTTAGCTCAAAAAAATTGAAATAACAAAAATAATTGTTCAGCTTATGAAAACAAATTAAATTATTTTCATATTATTCTACACTTATTTTTTGTTTCTTTTTTGAAGAAATTAATAATTAAAGAACAAGGATTCTGGAAAGATTGCTTTTATTCGAAATTGAATTGCTATTTACAGTAAAAAAAAATTGAGATTAACAGAAGCTTATCACCACCGTCAATCATCTTCAAAATACAAACAAATCTACCGTTAGATGTATCAAAACTTCTTCAATGTTATGTTTGACCTATGTTTGAAATTTGAATCACCTGACGCTGATCCAACCCTCCCAGTCCGACCAATCAGATGGTGCGTCGGCCGTCGCTAGCCATCGGAGCCTTTCCGACGGAGAAGCCACGAACAAGTTCAGTTTAGTCTCGAACTGTCCATCAGATTTCGTCGTGTTTTCCATTAACGAATGGGAAGAGTCCAGAGTCAGAATAGCTGTCAACTCGGAGGAAGGCCACTCCGGCATGTGGAAATGAGAGCTTGGCGACGACGATGAAACAGCAGATTGCTTCTGCGGAACAGAATCATCCGCCACGAAAGGATGATTCAGAAGCATTTGAGCGCTCCATCTTTTTTGTAGGATCCCTTACAAAGCACTAGTCCAGAAAATCTTTCCCCTTATCGGATAAATCTGAAGGAATAGTGGGCAACTCCTCTATTACGCCATTTTGCATGATTATAGCCCAGATGTTCAATTTTTCGCTGAAATTCCAGACCGGTTTTCCGGTGAACATCTCGACGATGGCACATGCAAGAGCCCAAATGTCGCACGGTGGCTCGTACACATTGTCGGTGACGGATTCCGGCGAAATAGACAGAGGGGTTCCCCTCAACTCAAATTGTCCTTTCTCCGTTGATGTTTCTTCCCCAGCCTTCCTCGCCATCCCAAAATCCGCAATCTTAGCATCTCCATTGTCGACGATCCCACAGTCCAACTACACGCTCCACCTTCTTTCTCTAATATTACCCTTCACCACCACCACTACCGCCAGTCTCTTTCTTATCCAATCCCGTTTCAATGGCTTTAACTACCTCTTGCTCCCTCACCTCCTCCTCCCATATTCCCAACAGGGCCAATGCTTTCCCTTCCATTTTCCCGGTTGATCCTCCCCCTGCTAACGACCAAGGTTCTCCTGCCTTCCGTTTTTTCTCTAAACTTCATCTTCTCCTAAACGCTTGCAGATTGAGAGGAGAACGTCACTCGCTATCTTCCTCTATACAGTGTGGCTCTGCTCGGTGACTGGGAGGTTGCACAAGCCATCATCGATCGCAATCTGGACGCGCCCTCTGCCAAACTCTCTTGTTATCAACAGTCCGTTCTGCACTATGCCGTGAGTACAACCCACTCCCTACATTTCCTGAGAAACCTTGTCAACAAAATGTCGGTCCAAGCCTTGGAGCAGAAAGATTCCTGTGGCTCTACTGCGCTCTGCTATGCGGCCATTTGTGAAAATTTGCCATCCAAGAAATCATTTTCACAAATGGCTGCATAGCAGAGTGCAGTGGAGCCACCGGAATCTTTCTGCTCCAAGACTTGGACCGACATTTTTTCGACAAGGTTCCTCAGGAAATGTAGGGAGTGGGTTGTACTCACGGCATAGTGCAGAACGGACTGTTGATAACCAGAGAGTTTGGCAGAGGGCGCGTCCGGATCGCGATCGATGATGGCTTGTGCAACCTCCCAGTCACCGAGCAGAGCCGCACTGTATAGAGGAAGATAGCGAGTGACGTTCTCCTCCCAATCTGCAAACGTTTAGGAGTAGATGAAGTTTAGAGAAAAAACGGAAGGCAGGAGAACCTTGGTCGTTAGCAGGGGGAGGATCAACCTGGAAAATGGAAGGGAAAGCAGTGGCCCTGCTGGGAATATGGGAGGAGGAGGTGAGGGAGCAAGAGGTAATTAAAGCCATTGAAACTGGAGGGGATAAGAAAGAGAATGGCGGTAGTGGTGGAGGTGAAGGGTAATATTAGAGAAAGAAGATGGAGTAAACAAGGTGGAGCGTGTAGTTGGACTCCTTCGAATCGAGTAATGAAAGGAATAACGAGCTTGCAGGAGTTTAAGGAGGAAGGGAAAATGGAGGAAGACGAAGAGTACGGAGGAGAGAGAGAGCCTGTAAACTTTTCTGATTCAAAAAATGATTACAGTGGTTAATAAATAAAATACTTAGCAATGAGTTTCAAAGGCCCTAAAACGCCTAAACCCGGCCTTGCAACAAGTAACCTAGCCCTTGTACATATAACCCCTAGAATGGAATATTAGCCTTCAAGCTCAAGTCTGAATATCTCATTTATAATCCGACCAGCTAAATGAAAATAGTTGACACTTTGACCATTATACTACCATTACTGGTTTCTTCTTTAATTTTGATCATTGCGTTTAAAATAACTTAATTAATGGATCTGTGTTGATTTTAATGTCATGTTGTAAGTATAACATTACATGTAACTCTATTTGATTATTAAGATAAAATTACTGTCTCATATCACATATTTTAGTATTGTTCTCTCTATTATAAGATTGAATTCTATCTCTACCAATAAGTCAATGATGAAGTGAAATAGAGATTTTGCATGAAATTCATAGCTATAAGGATTGAAACTAATGAATCAACACACTTTGTTTATATCTAATTTTTGGTGGTGTGCAATAATTGATGTTGTTGCACAATCTCGGAAACTAAGAGATTTTGAACTAAAGTTGAGCATAGTCACACAAGAAAAAAGCCAACTTAATGAAGAGTTGTGATTAGAAAAAGTGAAACGATAAATATAGAAAGGAAAGAAGTGGAAGCTACATGGGTAGGAGCTTGATTGGGCAGCCGGGGGTACTGGTCTAAAGGAGGCATCACGCATTCATCTCCATTGAATAAATTTTCCTCGGAAAAGCCCAGCCTTCCCGGAAAGTGAAAATTCCGGCATCTGCAGCAGCATCTCCGTCTGAACATTCCCATCTCTTCCATAGGCGAGTAACAGGTCGTTGTAGTATCGAATACCCCAAAACATGCCTGTATCGTCTGCCAGAAATGAAGCACAAAAGATGGTGAATGAATTGAACTGCATGCTTTCCGACGGCCTAAAAAATAAAACTACAAACTTACTGATGTCGCCGTACTGAATAAGAGGGCGATAATTGAAGCTGAAAACTTGGGTCAAGCTCAGCAGTTAGGGTGAAGCACGACCAAGTTCCAAATGGAGTAATTCTTGAGGATATTAAGGTTGGTGATGGTCATCTTCACTCTCCAATATTCTCTCTAGCTTTCTTGGACTCTTACTGGACACATATGGTGGGAACACCTCACTAAACTTGAATTTCTGTGTGGAAGTTGCAGGAGTGGAGGAGCTTCATCTGCTCTGCAATGGAGTTTTTTCGTTAGTTTGTAGTGGAAAAAAAGGTAACGTTGTCGGGAAAGAAGGAAGGGACGACGAAGGTTGATCCCGCTAGTCCTTGGCAGGCGGAGCTGCAGGAAGGACGGGAAAGAATGATGAGTTGTAAAACGCAGAGAGTGAGACGCAGCACTTTCCGAGTTCCGACACATTCCAGGTCTCTGGTTTATTGGCAAATCATGAGAAGCTACACATTTGCCCGTGTGTTTACTCACCCATTGAAGAAAAGCTTGCTCCCTCCATGGTCTGTGTTTATTGTAAAATCCCCTAAAAATTTAATAAAGATAAATTTGTGAATAAATTTTTCGTAAATTTTTACATAGAAATTTAAGTCCGAATGCGCGAATTTTTGGAAAATAACAACGTACGAATTTTTGATCACTTATGACCCGTATGAAAAATTTAAAGAAATAAATTAAAATTTTAAGTTAACGTTTGCCCGTTTCAAGTAAATTAAATTCACGAGAGAAGAATATAAGAATTTATCGAAGGAAATTATTCGAGAAAGTCTAAAGTCGAAAAACCAAAAACCATTAAATGAAGGGAAATTACCGGTTTGAACCTCGAACTAACCGGTTTTTTCGATTTAAACCTTGAAGTAAAATTTTTCACGATTCAAACCTTGAAGTATGAAAAATTAACAAAACAAACCTCGGCGGACGTCCTATTGACTGTCCTCTGTTAATTTTGCCGGAGAACGGACTGTCTCTTCAAACAAGAGACAGTCCGTTCCCGAGATCGGACTGTCTCTTGTTTTAAGAGACAGTCCGTTTGCTTATTTTTGCCTATGAACGGACTGTCTCTCGTAATAGAGACAGTCCGTTTTCTTATTTTTGCCTATGAACGGACTGTCTCTTAAATCAAGAGACAGTCCGTTCTATGAACGGACTGTCTCTCGTAATAGAGACAGACCGTTCTTTAAATTAGGGCAAGAACGGACGGACTCACTTAAGAAGAGTCCGTCCGTTCTCACGATTATATCAGAAAACAGAGAGCATTTCTTGCGCAGCTCGCACGAAGAAATCCTCTCGGGATCCATTTTCTCTCCAACGTTGAAGGCGATTTTTCTGCACAAATTCGTGCGAAACTTACTCCAGGTATGATTTTATCGTTTTGAAATGATTTCGTTCGATTTTTAGGATACAAATCGTGATTTTCCCAATTTTCGTATGAGAGGACGGTCACAAGGCGATGAAGGTGTGTCCGTTCTCTCTCTGTTTACACAGAGAGGACGGTCACGACCGTGGAAGGTGTGTCCGTTCTCTCTCTGTAAACAGAGAGAGGACGGTCACGACCGTGGAAGGTGTGTCCGATCTCAAATTTGCTAATCTAAAATTTGTTTTTTGAATTTTGCAGATTATTCAAATCTCCGTATATTACAATGGCTGAGAGACTAATTATTAGGCGAAAGGGTGGACCTCCAGAACGTCGGGCAACTTCAGCATCTTCACAGGCCGGACCGTCAACGTCTTCACAGGCCGGACCGTCAAATAGGCCAGTGAGGCCGCCACAGTCGAACCGGCCACAGTTTTATACTAATGAATATCGCTCCCTGGCGTGTGAAGAGCAGTTCAATCTAGATTTGCTACACCGATCAGTTACGCTTTCGAAGTACGTTGATTTTGCAGGTTGGGAGTCTTTGGGCATACAGGAGATGTTCGACAGAATTGGCCTGCATGGAGTGTATAAGTTGCGGGGCGATAGCTGTGATCGGATTGTTCACTTATTCTATGCGAACATGAGCTTTTTCGGCAGAACGGGAACTATAAAGACGTACATATTGGGTACGGAGATTTTGATTACTCCTGAGACGGTCAATCAGTTGATCGGTTTTTCCGGGGAAGGGGCGGAAAGATACTACCAATCAGTCCGGAACTGTCCTTTCATGGGAACAGCCGAGGGAACCGAGTTCTTAAGGCTCATTAACCGAAACAGTGACATTGTGGGGTCCCTTAAGCCGAGAGCCAAAGACATGAATGTAAAAGCTCGCGTAGTCCACAACATGGTGTGTCACACCCTTTTGCCTCGACATGGACATAGAGATCTCGTTAACTTCATGGATCTCTACGTGATGGAGAAGCTATACAGTGGCAGGATGTTCGACCCCAGTTTTATGATATTATGTCACATGTGTGAGATCGGGCGGACACGAAACAAAAACCTGCCGTACGGTATGTTGATTATGCAGATTGTGAAGCATTTTCAGATTCAGTTACCGCCTGATGTGCAGATGCGAAAACAGCGGGCTAGTGAGGTTTTTGGAAAGATTCATTTGGTTAGGATGGGCCTCGTCGAAACAGACGGGATATGGACGTGCAGGGCAGATGAGGCCCCCAGGATGACACTCATATAGAGCAGCCTACGGACACCACGCTTCCAGAGACTAGTAGGGCGGATGTAGGCTCTATTGCAGAAAGACTCGATCGGGTCGAGTCTAAGCTGACGGAGATGATGAACTACCAAAGAGATATGTTCGCCTACCAGAGAGAAACGAGGCAAATCATCCTTGATTGGATAGGGGGTCATGACGGTCGTGGCGAACCGATGGGGGCCGATGACGACGGCGAACCGATGGGGGCCGATGACGACGGCGAAGCAATGGAAGACAATACGGACAACGCCCAAGCTATAGACGCCCAAGCTATAGACGCCGAACCTATAGACGCCGAACCTATAAACTCCCAACCGATGTCTGACGATGATGCAGGTACATTTCAACCCATTTTTCGCTTTATTATTTCAATTATAAGTATTATTTTGTAACATAACCTTCATTGCGTGCAGATAGGAGCTGATCTGCCTATGAAGCGGCAGTCCAACCAGATTATAATTCATTTTGAGAGACACTAGTTTGATGTATAGTACTTTATTTTGGATGCACTGTAGTATGTACTTTATGTTGGATGTATTTTATGTTGGATGTATTTTAGTTAAATGCAGTTTAGTTTGATTTATTTTAGTTGGATGTAAATATATAGTAGTTACATGTATTTTGGTTGGATGCATTTGATCTTTTGTGCAAAATACTGGACCTGTTTGGGTTGTCGAATTTGCAGGATGATACTAGCTATGGAGGAGTCAAAAAACAAAGGAAACTCTACCCAATTTTTTTCTCACTTGTGAATAATCAATTTTTTTCCCAATATTTTCTCACTTGTGGTAGAGATGCTCCTCTTTTAAGTAAGGAAGGGTATGTGAACTGGCGTGCTTCTGTGAATGAAAAGAGTTTGGGGCAGGAGAATTCTGGATTTGATGACAAACCATCAAACGAAGTTGTGAGTAAATATGACAAAAAGATGGGACAAAACAATCAACAAGGTTGTAGTCTCGGTTATCCCAAAATCAATTTAAGACCATCTGAAATTACTATTCTGTCTGATTTTCTGTTAAAGTGGTTTGACTTACTAAGATAAGGTCTATCACCCTTTTCTCTGCTTGCTTCATCTCTTATTCCAATTTCTTCAGTCGCCCCTGATTCTTTAAAATATATCACTTTAGAATTAGCTTGAACTTTATCCACATTTAGTTTGGAAGTATTTTCAAGACATTCATTGCTCGCCTTTCCTTGTTAATTGTTTTGTCCCATCTTTTTGTCATATTTACTCACAACTTCGTTTGATGGTTTGTCATCAAATCCAGAATTCTCCTGCCCCAAACTCTTTTCATTCACAGAAGCACGCCAGTTCACATACCCTTCCTTACTTAAAAGAGGAGCATCTCTACCACAAGTGAGAAAATATTGGGAAAAAAATTGATTATTCACAAGTGAGAAAAAAATTGGGCAGAGTTTCCTTTGTTTTTTGACTCCTCCATAGCTAGTATCATCCTGCAAATTCGACAGCCCAAATAGGTCCAGTATTTTACACCAAAGATCAAATGCATCTAACCAAAATACCTGTAACTACTATATATTTACATCCAACTAAAATAAATCAAACTAAGTTTATTTTAGTTACAATAGAAACTAATATATTTACATGTAACTACTATATCAAACTGATAAACTAAATCAAACTACTAAACTAAATCAAACTAATATATTTACATGTAACTAGTATGTATTTACATCTAACTAAAATAAATCAAACTAACTACTATAAATTAAGTTACAATAGACAAAATCTATAAAATGAAGCTGCTGCAGAATGTCCTTGCCATCGCCTGAGATCCATCATCATGTTCCATGGCCGCGTGTAGTAGATTCCTACACGCAATGACAGTTATATTAGAACATAATAATCTTAGTTTCTTGAGAGAGTAAGGTGAAACAATATACCTGAGTCCCGTCTAATGTCTGGAAACCCATAAATGTGTCACGCGAAGTAGCAGCACCTGAACTGGATCCCCTCTCAGGACATGTGCGACTGTTATGCCCTTGACGCCGACATTTACTACACGACATCGTAGACTTTCTCTTAGAAATTATTGACGTAGAAGGCTCATCGACATCGCGCACTCTTTTCTTCTTCGGCCTACCAGGTTGGGGCCTTCTCTCTGGTGGAACGATTGGGATCCGATTCTCTGCTGCCGGCCACATCTGTTGGCCATTAATGGGACGAATGAAGTGTGAGTACATCTCTAAATATGTATCCCGATGATAGTATATATGGACGAAATTTTCCACCGGCTCTCTCATGAAATAAAAGCATGGAATGGCATGAACACATGGGATACCAGTAAGCTCCTACCTCCGACATGCGCACACGCCTTCATTCAAGTCAACGACAAATTGTTCGTTGCCGTTGCTGACCTCAAACCTTGCGTCTCCCGCTAACTCAGCACTCCAACCGTGAGCTGCCTGTTTGAGATTCTCTAACTTTTTCCTAATTTTAGGACACAGTACATCGTCTGACTTGAGCATCTCTTCGTATTTTTTTACAATTCGAGTCATCATGGTCTTTCGAATCATCTCGAACATAGCCAGGATTGGTTTGTCCCTGGCCGGCAATATAGCTGCATTGAAAGACTCGCATAAATTGTTCAAGCCCAAGTCGCACTTCGGAATTACCGAAAACGCATGAGTAGCCCAACTGCTAGGGGGCGTTCTTCGAAGCCATGCATGGGCATCCGGGTTTAGCTCATGCACTTTCCTCATTGCTATCTCAAAATATTCTCGTGTGGTTGCCCTTGCTGCATTCCACATAGCATCTCTATACGCTATGCCCCGAAATCGTCCTTTGAAGTTTGAATACATATGTCTTTGGCAAAAACGATGTTCAGCTAAACCAAATATGTTGTCCACAGCAGCCAACAACCCCTGAAAGTTTAAAGAAAAACAAAGTCAGTATAAAACAATACAACTGCAATGCCCGAATAATCATAATAATAGTAATAATAATATATACCTTTTGTCGATCGGACACAAATGTCCATCCTCGTCCAAGGCCAATGCCTAAATCGTCCTGTAATAACTCCAAAAACCACAGCCATGAGTCTTTGCATTCTGTCTCCACGTTGGCAACGGCAATGGGATAGACGCCATTGTTGCCATCAATACTCACGGCCGTGAGTAATTGGCCGGGGCAGGTGCCCTTCAGATGACATCCATCTAAACATATAATGGGTCTGCCCTGTTCCAACAAACCTGACACACAAGCAGCCATACATATGTACATTCTTTCAAATATCATCTTCTCATCTCGCCCTTCACCCACCACGTGACCATGTATTTTCACTGTACTGCCTGGATTTGATCTGAATATTTCTTCTGCGTACGAACGCACGAGTTTAAATTGTTCTTCGCACCTCCCGTAATTAAGTTCTTTGGCTTCGGTTCTTCCTCTTCTCGCAAGACTTGGCTTAATGTTCACCTGATGTTCCTTCCGCACTGTCTCGATTATATCAGGAATGGGCCAGTCAGGTTAACTCTTGAACCTATCTGAATAATACGTTGCCAACCACTTTGCCGAAGCGTGTCGATTATCAAGTGTCCTTGCACAGTTGTGATCGTTACGGTAGGACTTTATTTGGAATGTCGTCTCATTTTGCATGACCGAAGCATGCAGATGCCAGTTACAATCTCCTCCTTGACATTTTGCCGTTAGTCTCTTCGTTTCACTTTTAACAAATCTGATATCAAATCCTTTTTGCAGAGCATACCTTTTTACTTCGCCTCTAATGGCCATTAAAGAACCATATTTTCTACCCACAGCAAAATCACCCGAAGTTTCTGCCCTTACTCGTATGCTTTGTGCCTCGTCATCATCCGAATTAAATGGTTCACGAAGCTCGTCGTCTAAGGTTTGCGATACCGAATGCACCTGTATTTCTCCTTCACCCTCTAAGTGATCAAATGGATGAATAGCACCGTATATGGGAGCGCGATCTTCCATATACCACTCTATGTTCGCAGGCTCATTTGTATCAGCCATTTACGACGAATAACTGCAAAATTTATTAAATGCTCGAAAAATCAGCACAAATCGTAAATTTTAACCAAACAATTCAAAAACAAAATGAATCAATTCAAAATTGACACAGAACCTGTAATAATTTTGGCCGAATCGGCAGAGAACAGAGAACAGCGCACAAGATTGAATTACAACTCTGGAGATCGGACGCACTGTCCGACGGTGGTGACCGTCCTCTCTGTGAAATTGAGATATATCTCAAATTTTTTACCTAATAATTGAACTAAATAAATTACAAAAGATAAATTCATACCCTGGACTAAATTTTGATCAAATTTATGGAAAAATATCGCAGCAGGTTGGAGAGAAAATCAATCCCAACAAATTTATGGGAGCCGGAGGTTGGAGAGAAAATCTATCCGTCTGGGAAAAGATAGCCGTGACCGTTGGAGAGAAAAGTGAACGCTGGAGAGGCGACAGAGTGTTTTCTGTTTGACAAAAATTGGGAATATCACGATTTGTAACCTAAAAATCGAACGAAATCATTTCAAAACGATAAATAAAATCATACCTAGCGCTAGTTTCGCACGAATTTGGAGAGAAAATGGATCCCGAGAGTATTAATCGTGCGAACTGCGCAATAAAAGCTCTCTGGTTTTTGCTATAATCGAGAGAACGGACGGACTCTCTTTAAGAGAGTCCGTCCGTTCTTGCCCTCATTTAAAGAACGGACTGTCTCTGTTACAAGAGACAGTCCGTTCATAGTCAAAAATAATAGAACGGACTGTCTCTGTTATAGGCAAAAATTCTAGAACGGACTGTCTCTTCAACCAAGAGACAGTCCGTTCCCGAGAACGGACTGTCTCTTGTTTGAAGAGACAGTCCGTTCTCAGGCAAAATTAACAGAGGACGGTCAAAAGGACGTCCGCCGAGGTTTGTTTTGTTAATTTTTCATACTTCAAGGTTTGGATCGTGAAAAATTTTACTTCAAGGTTTAAATCGAAAAAACCGGTTAGTTCGAGGTTCAAACCGGTAATTTCCCTTAAATGAATTTAATATAAATTAAAATAAAATAAAATAATTAAAAAAAAAATTCCATGGGAGGGAGAGAGTGTAAGGTTAGAAGAATGAGTAGGTGGGTGTGATTTTCAGTTCGCGGATTCAAAGCTCATGCCATCAGTGATCCGAGCCGTCTGAATTTCCGTTTTGCTAACGTAATTACAACTAATTTCATGCAAAATCGTCCGCTAATTTGACCAAATAAATACGCTTTGTTCTGTTTTATGTTTTGGGTTTGTCGAAAACTAGGCTGTGTTCAGAGAGCCCGACCCATTTAACCGGACCAGTTCATGGGGATGCATCGCATCCCTGATTCCACCGTTCCACAAGCTCGGAGCTTCCGCAGACCCCAACGCCATTTTCAGATTAGAGAATTACTGGGCGAGACATGCCACTCCCCAGCAAAGAACCCTGCAAAAAAGTGGCTTGCGACATTCAAGCTTGTCTCTCCAAGAATAACTTCCTCTCTCACAAGTATGCTCCTTCATTTTTTGTTTTTCCTGTTTGGTCGCCCTCGAAACTGGAAAAACAGTAACGGTAACTTCCACTTACAACTATGAAACGATTCTTCCCCATTTTGTGGGGCTTTTGTTTAATGCTCTTGTCAGGGTCATTATCCTCAATTCAGTACCTTTGTTGGTATAAGGTGAACATGGCCAGGTTCCGTCCAATTTTTGAAAAAGATCAAAATTGGACCACTAAATTTAATTTTTAAATTTTTAAACCAATAAACATAAAATTTTTCTCAGAACCGGACCAGAATTCTAGTCTCGGTTCTGGTCCTTCTGAGTTTTTTTTAATGGACTGCACTATAATATTAATTTAATAGAAGACAAAACAGACCTGATATTGAAAATTATACTTTTGTAATATATTTCGATCACTATACATATCGAAAAAACAACCTATTGTAACAAAGACAACAAATCAAACATCCATGCTGTCGGTCTAAATAAACAGAACAACAAACAACAAAACAACAACATTAACCAAATTAACAAATTGATAACACATTAACACTGCACAACAATTAAATTAAACCTACTATAGAATACAGCCTACAGGGTTGGCACTCTATCGGTGAAACCGAAGGAGTGCCCCAAATGCCAAAACAGAAGCAAATGATGGACGAAAAACTGTAAAAATCACATGATTAGATGAAGAGATAAACAAATCTAAATCAACGACAAAAAAGCTTACTTTCGTAATCGTCGGATGAGTTGTCGAGTGGTGAGGGAGACTGGGCGAGGGCGAGAGAGACTGGGTGAGGGAGACCACCATCTTTTGGCGACTGGACGATGGCGAAAGCGTTCGGTATCGGCGTCGGCGATTCGCCAAGATGAGAAGAGAAAATTGAAAAGTGTCTGAACTCTGAAAACTGAAGCTTGAGCCCGATGCTTGAAACTTAGGATAAAAAATTTGGTCTGGGTCAATTCTACATGAGCTAACTTATTAGAACCGAAATCGGATCGAGATTTTCGGTTCTGGTCAATACAGAATCAAAAATCTTTTTTTTCTTTTTCAGAACTGCCCAGAACCGGACCAAATTGTTAGCTCTGGTCCTTCTTCGGTTCTCGGTTTTTTTGCTCACCCTTATTTGTTGGGTATGAGTTTTGTCATTACATTGACCCCCAGATATTTTGTCATCTTCTTATGCATTTATTGTGAGTCCTATTTTATTGGATTATGATTTTTGGACAGTTTGGAAGTCACTTTTGAATATAGCTGGTTCCTTTATTTATTTATGGAGAACCCAATAAAATGTAGTTTTGCATTATAATATATTGACACACCTCAACATTATTGTGACAGAGTTTGTTTATAATTTATTATAAATATTGATGAACGAATATATGGTAGAACGCACCGAGTGTTAGTATCAACCCAGAGTCATACCATTTTTTTCACATTTAAAAGTTCATGTAAAGTTTGGTAATAGCTTGACTTATACTATATGTTCTTTGTTTTCCTATTGAGTGTGATAAGAATTGAAAACCAAAAAAAAAAAATGACAAAATTTAATAATAAAGGCTTTAATGTAGAAATTAATTCTTGAGAGATAAAATTTAAAATAATGTTACGTTTATTTTTTTATTTACTTTCGTAAATATTCGACTTGTCTAACAATAACTTGTGTAATTAATTATTTATATTTAATTTATTATATTAATTATATTTTAATTACTTGAATACCTTATCTTTCTATTTTCTTGTAGTTGTTTGAACTATTTCGCCGAAATATTAGGAAAATGGTAGATTACATCCGCTCATTGTTCATCACCGTACTCCCGGGCAGAAGTGTGATTTCCACTCACGAGAGCGTAACTGCTTGATCTCGGTAATTACAATCTCTCTGGCAATATTTTGGCACAAATGGCCTGATTTGAAGGCCAATCTCTCCGGCAATATTCCGACGGAGGAAGAGATTTGGAGAGTTGACGACTTTTTTTAAAGAGGAATTATGCATGTGCATTGCACGTTGATTTCACGGGAAAGCTAACGGCATGGACTAGTGTGAAGTACTCACAATTGATGCATTAGGGGGATCCAGCATCCAGGTACAAAAGCAAACGTTACGACAGGGGTAAAAACACTGATTAAAATATGTTTCAAATAACTTTTTTTTCCAATTTAATCCAAAAATATAAATAGAATACAAACCTAATAAAGCCTAAATTTAGGTTATATTTTACTTTAAATTATATTGATAAATAAAAGAACATCAGAAAAATTAGATTTATGATATTTAACCTACCATAAAAAAAATGACAATCTTTTTGGGTTGCATTTGAAGGTACCATTCCCTTCTTGTGAAACATTGCTTAAGAATAAAATATAATTTAGACACATTTGGAGTAATTTATAGATTAGGCATTGAATTATATTTTTGGAAAACCAAACTTCCACTTTACAACTGTCAACAATCTGTTAATTTCTTACAATTCTGATGATTTTTAACCAAATTTTAAAAATCTATCAAATTATGAGCTATAAATTGAGACTTTATTAAATGAAAACGTGGTATATGGTATTAGATTTAACGATTACATTGATAATATAGATCAAATTGCTAATAGTTGAAAAATAAAAATTCGATTTGTCAAAAAAAGAAAACTAAGATTTAAATCATAAATGACCATAAAGATAAAATATTAAGGTTCAAATCATGCGTTTACCTTACAAATAAGGACGATGACAATTCAAGGCGTTACTTGACACAAAAAGATGTGTCATGTGAGTCCAAAAAGGGTTATCAAACTAAAATTATAATTGCATATGCTGCTATATTTTTATTGGATTATGGATGTTTTTCCACAAGTAGGCTTTAGGCTGTAGGCTACGGCAACAACTGACCCCTGAGGTAGCGCCAAGGTCCTTCCACTGCCCATCCTTCAAAACAACAAATTCACACCCTGAAGCATATAAATTCACATTTTTAATTCAAAAATTAGATCGAGTTAATGTTCTTGTGTGCTGGCAATTGAAACTACGAAGATTTCAATGAAAAAACTGGAGGGAAATATAGAGGTGGTAGAACAAGACTCGACCAACCGAGCCATGGAATTCAATCCAGGTCCAATACTTGAGTATATCAAAACATGTTATCATTTTGGTTACCTCCACACACCCACAAGGGTTCTCAAAAGCATGTGAATGGTTAGAGCAATCCAAATTCCAAGAGAAGGATTATACACACAATGCTTACAATGGCAACCACAACCTGCACAAAGATATCTGTAAATTTAAGTATAATCATTTCAAAAAATGGGTCCAAGAAAGAGTTCTAGTTTTCCAAAAAGGACGAAAACTTGCCACCGAGTATGCTGAATATGCAAAATCAGAAGCTCCAAAGTTCACTCCATCAAACACAAAAGCTAACGAATTTATCGGTGTGTTGCTGCAACGAACTGCTCCCGAAATGAGAATAAAAACACGTCGGTTTAGTCGAGTTTATCCACAGTTTTAAGCTTATAAAAAAACTTTTCAACGATCTCGCATTATTTAACAGGATAAGACTAGATATCTACCGGAATTCCTACATGTATAAGGTGTTGGACATGAAAATCTTTGGAGAAGATTCCAGCTCCGAATTGCATGACGAATCCGACCAATATCGCAAGTCCAATACCCAGGACAAAGCTCATCTGCACTTTCATTTCGGTAAATTTTCCCTCGAACTTTCTCGGCAACCAAACAGAAATAGTAACGATAAACATAAGAGTACCTGTATAACCCTTGTAGCCACACTGGTTGCCTTGTCATAGTCTTTCTCAGCAAATGCACAAGCTAAGATTGCCTTTCAATCAACAGATTTGTGCAAAAACAAAAACCCATTTGTTATTTTTTGATTCAAAAATCAATGCACAGAAAAATCATAACTTTTTTTATATTTAATTGTCCAGCAACAGCTAGGCCATCAGAGAGTAAAGAAGATGTCAGCCAAATCTGCAGGCAAGTTTGGAAAGCAGCCATTGGAACGGGACCTAAGTTTGAAGCTCTTGAAGCTGATAATGTCCCAAAATGTCACTGCTAACACTCTTGCCAACAAGACACCTCCTGTCGACAAATATTTTTTTAGATTCATCATTAATCAGATTTTAGAGACCACTATATTAATCTCGATCTTACAAATTAAGCTTTCGATACAAGAGATAATTTCACGTAATATTGTATCCGAATATCCGAAATTCGTATGCTTATTTTCGATATTTCCCCTCCCTTTTGAGAACTTTACTTTTTGAGATTCTCTTTTTCTTAATAAGAGAAATCATTATTGATTTTTTTAGGGAATCCAATGACTTCTCATTAGAACAAGGTTTAGAGATAGAGTTTCCCCACTAATTTAAAACCTACAAGCTGTAGTTAAATATCAAGATACTTCATCGTTTTTAAAAAACCAGCCGAACTGTAGACCCCCAAGACTTGTAGATAAGAGATCAACTTTTTTGCATTCATCTCCACAAGAGGACCAGCACAATTAAGTATCTAAGAGGATAAAGTTTATTAGAAGAAATCAAGAATCCAATGAATAAGACTCGTAATAATGAATTAGACTTACTAAGAAACTACGTGCGAGATGGCTTCACCTCTAACGCCTAATTTGCAAATAAAAATAAGAAGAAAATGATATTCACGATGTATCCAAAAACTACACCAAAACAAATTATTGAAGTGAGAGTTGCATTTAATAAGCTAACTCTGATTTTACAATATGCCAATAATGAATGTCTTCCATATCTGAGGATATTTTAGAATTTATCTTTTGTGTTTTTCTCTTGTTGGAGAGAAATTGCTTTAAATGAAGTTTTTTTTTTCTACTTCTGGTGAAGGGTTCTTCTCCTCTCTCGTATTGTAAATTTATTCCTTCAATTTGTTTCGTTTCTTATGAGGGAAAAATCAGAAGAAATAAAACCGAGAGGCAGAGTTTTTTCGATCACTCTTAGTATCTCCCGGATCTTGCATATATTGTCTAACCGTGTCTCTTTAATCGTAGACTTAACAGGTATACTTCTAATAGGAGTATTTTCTTTCTGCTTCTGATTATACTATTTTCTATCTTCTTCTTCTCCACCCTATTCAAATCAGTTGACTCATCAAAAAACTTTGAAACTAACAACAACTTTATCTTGATCAAGTTCTCTGTTTTAGTTCTAAGAAAATAAGTTTAGAGAGAGAGAGAGAGAAAAAAAAAAGGAGAGAGAGAGATCATGGTAATACCAATGACATAGAGAGGAGTTTTAGTGTCCTTGAAGACTCTAAAGATCCCTTGTATGGCCAAGGAGAGAAGAACTGCAGGGGCTCCAAGTGACCTCAGAGTCAAGTACTTCCAAGCAGGGTCGAACATTGGAGAATTCTATCCATTAAATCCACCAAAAACAACATTAATATAGCACTACACATTGCAGAAGAATAATACTTCAAGAATTTCAAGTAATAAATGTTGATAGTTCTTACATGCTTCACCCCCATTAAACCCAACAGAAATTTAGCTCCAAATGTGAGGAGTAAAGCTTGCAAAAGACCAACACCTACACCAAAAATCAATGCTGTGGGCGCTGAAGCGACATGTCGTTTCTCCTTCTTTCTAGCCCTGCAGATTGGAATTGTTGGCAACAGAGAAAGCCTCGCTTTTGTTCGTCATTTTCGATTCAAAATGACATTGTTATCTTCCAGTAAGTTCGAAAGGTTGTTGATCTTTAATTTCAGTCAGAATTTCAAATGCTTGTTCTTCTGCATCAAGAATGATTAATAAGAAATAAAAAGTAGGTTTTTACCCTTTTTCGTTCCGTCGCAGGTGGAGAAATCCTTCTCTAAATCTTCAACCGTACCATTTTCTGCTTCGTCCCCTTTGTCAAGCTTCGAGCTTTCTCTAATGGGTGCTTTCGATTGTTCATTTCCCTCTCCTTTCTTATCTCTGATATCCAAATCATGTTCGCTTGGACCCATTTTGGTGTTCTCCGGCGAACCGTTTTGAACCACATTTTCCGACTCACGGGTTTCAGACGAACAACTGTTCTGCGGCTTCTCGTGTTTATCCAAGCCTTTTCCAGATTTCCCGAGGGTGTCTTCTTCAGCAACGAAAGATGTTGTGATGCTTACGAGTGGGAAAATGGCGATTCGCGAAAACTGGTTAAAAATGGCAACTGATACTCCTACTGCAGCAAGTTCAACGGCTCCTACGAAAAACAAAATGTGTTTGGATAGTGAGAAAGTGGGAGAAATTGTTTAAATGGCAAGAGGAAATGATCTTGAGAAACGTCTTCAGTAATTTCATTGTATAATGAAGAGTTGAAAGAAAAAAAGAACTTCCCTGATTTTCTCACCAAAGTTTCTTCACAAAAAACTGGAAAAAATTTAAAATTTTTTGAAAACAACAGAGATATTCCAGTGCTGATGATTGAAATGAAGGGGAAAAAAACCATAATGGAGTTGGAGCCCTGAAATTCATACAAAAAGTGTTTGGGAAGTGGGAAAGTGAAAAGAAAAAGTAGAAACAGTGATTTGTTTCAAAGACAATACCAATATGACCAACAAATGCTGTATCAACCAGAGAGGCAATGGGGTAGGCGGACCAATTCCTATAATTTCTCTCCCAATGCTGTCCAATCTAAAAACACAAGCACATGATTCAAACAAAACTTTAGGCCAAAACATAAACAATCTCTCATGTTTTTCCAAAATCAGAAAACAACCCTTGTTCATCAACAATCTTACTCTTTACACTAACATGCATGATGCATTGATCAATTACCTTAAATCTTTGGAGAAAACATTGAAAGGCATCTTCCACCTGCTTGTTCTTCCCACCAAATCAAGATTTTCCAAACCCAACTGAAGTATATAATTCCAAAACAAAAAACAGAGCTCAATTTCAAGATGAACACTTGGACTGAAGGCTCTTTTTCTCAACACAAGCCTCATCTTCCTTGCGGACATGTGGTTTTAAGCATTTTTTTTTTTTTCAAAACAGTAAAAAAGTTATGACGCTTTTGTTGGGAAAAATAATAATACCGGCGGGAACGATGATAAAAATACCACCACTGAAAAACGTAGAAAGTACTGATCAGGATAATTTCCAGGAAAGAATACTCTTGGCAATCTCCTTAGACAGAATTACCTTTCCAAGTAAGTTCCCAGGAAAGGCTGGAGGGACACAAACGGTCCGCTTAAATTCCAGTCTCCTAGACAGAACTTACTTACACAGTACAATTACACCACTAACCAAGCGGTACGAGAAACGATAGCAGATGCGATCCGAAAAATACCAGGAATATTTTCCCACCGCCGTAAAATTATAACGGCCAAGAAGTAAGAGAAAATTGAACACCAAGAATTTTACGTGGAAACCCAAATCGGGAAAAAACCACGGGGACTGAGTCCAGAAAGATCTCACTATGAAAAATAGGATTTACAATATTTTTCTAGATATCGAATATCCTAGAAAATATTCACTAAGAGAAATCACCACTCTTAGTATTCTCACCGTGCACAAAAGCACCACACCTATTTTTCTCTCACACCTTTCTTTTCTCTCCCTCCAAAAATCCTCACTCTTTTCTCTCTCCCTCTTCACTGAAGCTTGTTTTGCTTCTTGCTTCGGATGCTGAAGGATGAGCAAAGCTTCCCTATTTATAGGGAAGGTTTGTCACAAAGTGACAAACCAATACAAAGAAGAAAATGCGAAGTTTTCTTCTTCGCATTAAATGGAGGTTAGGCGCCCTCCCTTTTTGCAGCAAATGAAGACTCTCCATTTTTCTTCTTCACATTGCTGCAATAAATGATGGGTCCCTCATCATAAAGAGGGAACCCACAAATCTCCCCCTCCTGATTTATGATGAGGTATCTCCAATCCTGCTGAGCTTCTACAGAATTCGTACTTATTCCTTTGCAGAGTCTTCGTCATCATGTCAGAGTCATTGTCATCCGTGTGGATCTTCTCAAGATACACTTGCTTGTTGTCCAACACATCCCGTATCCAATGATACTTGATATCTATGTGCTTTGACTTCGAATGAAAGCTCAGGTTCTTGCTTAGATGAATAGTACTTTGACTGTCGCAATACAAGATATACTTATCTTGTTTATGACCTAATTCCGTCAGAAATTTTTGCATTCACAAAATTTCTTTACAGGCTTCTTTAGCCGCCATAAACTCAGCTTCTGTCGTAGACAATGCCACTGATTTTTGCCGCTTAGATTGCCATGACACAGCTCCCCCTCCAAATGTAACCTAGTACCCTGATGTTGATCTTCTGGAGTCGATGTCTCCAGCCATGTCTGCATCAGTATAGCCTATCAACGAAGGCTTCTCACTTCCAAAACACAAACTGAATTCAGAAGTACCTTTAAGATACCTAAAAATCCACTTCACTGCATTCCAATGCTCTCTGCTTGGATTTGTTAGAAATTGGCTGACTACTCCAACAGAATGTGAAATATCAGGTCTCGTACAAACCATGGCATACATCAAGCTGCCAACTGCTGAGGCATATGAAATTCTCTGCATTTCTGCTTTTCCTTCTTCAGTGGAAGGACTTTGTTTGGAAGTAAGTTTGAAATGTTTTGCAAGAGGAGTACTGACCGGCTTCGCTTTATCCATATTGAATCGGTTGAGAACTTTCTGGATATACTTCTCCTGTGATAGCCATAATTTTCCATTCTTCCTATCACGAGTGATTCTCATCCCAAGCATTTGTTTCGCCGGTCCTAAGTCTTTCATGGCAAAAGACTTGTTAAGTTCATTTTTTAACTTAACAATCTTTTTTTTGTCTGGGCCCACAATCAGCATGTCATCGACATAAAGTAGGAGGATTATGAATGTACCGTCCGCGAACATTTTCATGAACACACAATGGTCTGATGAAGTTTTCCTATATCCATGACTTATCATAAAGGAATCGAACTTCTTGTACCATTGTCGCGGAGCTTGCTTCAATCCATACAGACTCTTCTTCAATTTACATACCAGATGTTCCTTTCCCTTGACAACGAACCCTTCTGGTTGCTCCATGTAAATTTCTTCTTCTAATTCACCATGCAAAAAGGCAGTCTTCACATCGAGTTGCTCGATCTCCAAATCAAGACTTGAGGCTAATCCAAGTACCACTCGTATATGTAACGACCCCGGCCAGGAGCCGTCACGTGTTCATATTCTTTCATTAATCGTTTGCTTGGCTTTTACTATTATTACATTCACTTACTATCTCTCAACAGACTTTCACAATTCACTTATATTTTCTTTTTTTCTAAACTGGTAATAGAGACGCAGTACCATTAAGGAAGACGAACCCTCTCGTGCCCGACTTCCCATGCCTCGACAGCTCAAACTTTCACAGAGTCGAGCGACTAGACTCGGTCCTTGGTTTCTTGACAATTTCGGGAAAAGAGGAAGTGCCCTCAATTCTCTTAACAAAATACCACTCGGGTTTGCATGGGTTGCATGCGTTGACAACCCTCAGAAACTTAGTCGTCCGGTCATCACGTGCATTACGCGTGACTCGCTTAACATCACCTAAAAGGAGACATCTTCCGGTGGGCACGTGGGCCTCGCGTGCTAAATTAAAACATCATCCGGTCGCTAAACGATAAAACACATTTTACATCTTCCGGTCGCTAAGCGACAAAACACATTTTACATCTTCCGGTCGCTAAGCGACGAAACACATTTTACATCTTCCGGTCGCTAAGCGACGAAACACATTTTACATCTTCCGGTGACGTCATCCGGAAGACTGAACCATCATACAACTATCCTTCGGCATCTGCCGACGACGTCAGCCGGAAGACTAAACCATCAAACAATTCACCTTCGGCATCTGCCGATGACGTCAACCGGAAGACTAAACCATCAAACAATTCGCCTTCGGCATCTGCCGATGACGTCAACCGGAAGATTGCCTCATCCAGCTTCCGTCTTACGGTAGAGAACACTAAATCATCAAATGACTCCTCCCAACAGAAAGAAAACACAACTCATTCAAGATGCATATAGCGGAAGATTTAAGCGACAGATCATTTATAAATCTATATAATCATTCCCTGACTCAGTGATCCACTAGACAGTTTCAAAGCTCAACGTTTTAAAATAATCTCATCCTACTTAAGCTACCATATCTTTTAACATACTGTAACATAAGAGTCTTAACCAGGGGTCATAAATCGCCTCTCCAGTCCCGCACTGTCACCTTGAGCATCCTCCAGCAACCAGCCTTAAGCATCCTCTTTGAACATAACATCCTCACCTAAACCTTCTTCACCTACACCATAAGGTTTAACTATAAGCCTAATGCTTAGTAAGGAATGCATGCTGACAGATATACATGAGTACACAATTTAAAGAGACATAATTCATAAACCATTCTTCATTCATGTTCATCTTTATCATTTATATAACATGTATTAAGGCAGGGAACGAGGGAGGAAGACAGGGGTACATAGTCATTTGCCTATCGCGGCAGTCATACATAATCATTTGCCTATCGCGGCAATCATGATACATCACTCGGCCTCCCCAGTGGGAGAATTCGCGAGCCATACTTATCATTAACCCGGCCTCCACCAGTGGGAGATTTCGCGAGTCGTACATATCATTAACTCGGCCTCCACCAGTGGGAGATTTCGCGAGTCGTACATATCATTAACTCGGCCTCCACCAGTGGGAGATTTCGCGAGTCATACATAACATAGCCTTTTCCCCGTTCTGCACTTAATCATGGTCACATTTGCTTTTCATGTTCTCTACTTATTCATAAACGTGGACATAATGCATAGACATGAGGTTCATAGAGAAGAGTCATACCATAAGGGCAAGCATAACATCTCGTAACTTTACATTTACTTACACAACTTCTTCATATCGTGGAAATAACGAATCATAGTCAACAGCTAACATCTCAGTGATTTCCTAATACCCTTGCGGTGTAGGGCCCTAGTGGCCGGAAATCTTAATACATTCACTTACCTGGATTCCTTAGCAATCCGAACTTCCTCTCTTTAATTTCTTCACCTAAAACATGTACATTACAGTAGTTAAAACAAAGTCCTAGTAGTCCTAATCATAAACCATCCTAGGATCTAATAGCTAAAGTCATTCCGACTCCTCTGTTTGACACACTGCAGTCCGAAATCCGAAACTAGGTGGACAGGTTTTACCATTGATTAAATCCGAGTTGGTTACTTAAAATGCTCAGAATCGATTCGGGATGACATTTCTACTCCCAGATTTTAAAAAGTCATAAACTACTCGGCCACTGCTAAAAAAAATCCGAACTCAGTGCCGAGCTGAAAACAGAGCTCTATTTACTAATGAATGACCATATTGTCCATTTCATACCTCGGGTGTGGATTTGCAGAGAAGAGCAAGCTCGAAACCAGCCGTCGGTAAAGGGAAGTTCTGGTAGCCGAGAGCAAGAACTTGGGAAAGAAGGAATCGCCGAGAGGGAATGTCGGCTACAGTGGCAATAAATGAGATTTAAAGTTTCCATTTCCTATTTATACTTAATCCATCAATTCTAATTATAAAACTGCCACCTAACCTAGTTTTACTCAACTTGTAATAAATTTGTCTTAACGTTAAATTTAAATCACAAAGGTTAAATAAGAGGGTGACAAAGAAAATGGTCAGAAAATCACCTGGCCGAAATGTCGGGTGTTACATCCACCCCTCCTTAAACAAAATTTTCGTCCTCGAAAATTGCTCAAGCAAATAACTTAGGATATTTGTCCAACATCTCCTGCTGTCTTTCCCATGTGGCTTCTTCAATGCCGTGATTTGTCCATAAAACTTTCACCAATGAGATCTCTTTGTTTCTCAGAGTCTTGACTGCATATTCCAAAATCTGTATTGGTTTCTCCTCATATTCCAGTGCCGGCTCTAAACCAATATCCGATGGCTGGATGACCTGCATCGGATCACGCATGCACTTCCTTATCATTGACACATGGAAGACATTATGAACTTTATCCAACGATGGGGGCAGTTGCAGTCTGTAAGCTGTACTCCCGATTTTTGCCAAGACAGGGAAGGGTCCAATAAATCTAGGATTAAGTTTTCCCTTCTTGCCAAATCTTAAGACTCCTTTAAATGGTGACACCTTTAAGAATACTTCATCTCCTACTGAAAACTCGAGTTCCCTTCTCCTTTGATCTGCATAACACTTCTGCCGGCTTTGTGCAGTCATCATTCTTTTCCGAATAGTGGCAATCTTATCTGACATTTGCTGCAGAATATCAGGTCCAAGAAGTTTTGTTTCACCAACCTCGTCCCAGTAAAGAGGTGACCTACATTTCCTACCATACAGTGCTTCATAAGGTGCCATACCGATGGTGGACTGATAACTGTTATTGTAGGAGAACTCAACTAGTGGTAAATGTCTGCTCCAAGTTGTCTGAAAGTCAAGTACACATGCTCTCAACATATCTTCGAGTATTTGAATCGTCCTTTCTGACTGGCCATCGGTCTGTGGGTGAAAAGCTGTGCTGAAAGATAACTTTGTACCTAATGTACCTTGCAAACTTTTCCAGAATCGAGAGGTAAACCTGGGGTCACGGTCAGAGACAATGGACACAGGGATCCCATGCAACCTAATAATTTCCTGAACATAAAGATCAGCAAATTGGTCCATCTTATAAGTGGTCCTTACAGGTAAGAAATGGGCTGATTTCGTCAGTCTATCCACCACAACCCAAATACAATCATGCCCTTTAGTCGTCTTAGGTAGTCCTACTACGAAATCCATAGCTATGTGTTCCCACTTCCACTCGGGAATAGGCAACGGCTGAAGAGTACCTCCTGGACGTTGGTGCTCGGCTTTGACTTGTTGGCATACTAAACAGGACTCTACATACTTAGCAACATCCCTTTTTAGGTTAGGCCACCAGTACTGTAACTTCAGGTCTCGGTACATCTTGGTGCAGCCAGGATGTACAGAAAAGGAAGAGGAGTGCGCCTCAGCCAAGATCAACTTACGTAATTCCACATCATTAGGAATGCACCACCGATTTCTAAACCTCAGGATCCCATCCTTGGAGAGACTGAACTCGGAGGTGGTGTCCTTCAACTTATCCATCATGCTGATATTTTCCACTGAATCCTTCTGTTGTGCATCCTTGATCTTTTCCAAAATTGTTGGTTGAATAGTTAACTCAGCGAGCAAGACTGATAACTCAGGAACTATCTCCAAGTCGAATTTCTGAACTTCTGTTCTTAAGGGTATAGACATGGTTGAAACCACGGGCTGCATTGTTGTTGACATCCTACTCAACGCATCAGCTACAGAGTTAGCCTTCCCGGGGTGATACTTGATCTCAAAATCATAATCCTTGACAAATTCCAACCAACGTCTCTGTCTCATGTTCAATTCCTTCTGCGTGAAGAGGTACTTTAGACTTTTATGGTCAGAAAACACCTCACATTGCTGTCCATATAAATAATGCCTCCAAATCTTCAAGGCAAAAACAACGGCAGCTAATTCTAGATCATGAGTGGGGTAATTTTGCTCATAACTCTTTAGTTGCCTAGAAGCATACGCTATAACTTTACCCTCTTGCATCAAAACACAACCTAAACCAACTTAGACGCATCACAGTAAACACTAAATTTTCCTTCTTCGGTTGGGAGGGTCAATACAGGGGCTGTTGTTAACTTCAGTTTTAACGTCTGGAAGCTGTCTTCACAGGCTTCAGTCCAAGAATACTTAATGTCCTTCTTTGTCAAACTCGTCAGGGGTTTAGCTATCATGGAAAATCCCTTGATGAACTTCCTGTAATAGCCTGCCAATCCAAGGAAGCTGCGGACTTCGCTGGCATTCTTAGGTTGAGGCCAATCCTTTACTGCCTGAATTTTGGTCGGGTCCACAGATATGCCATTAGCAGAAACTACATGGCCAAGGAAATTAACCTTATCTAACCAAAACTCACACTTAGACAGCTTGGCGTAAAGTTGATGCTCCTTCAATGTCGTCAAAAACCACTTTCAAATGTTCTTCATGGTCAGCCACAGTTCGGGAGTATATCAAGATATCATCTATGAATACAATCACAAATTTATCCAAATACTCACGAAACACACGGTTCATTAGATCCATAAAAGCGGCAGGGGCGTTTGTCAATCCAAACGACATGACTAAGAATTCATAATGTCCATAACGGGTTCTGAAGGCTGTCTTTGGTATATCTCCTTCTTTAACCTTCAGTTGGTAATAACCCGATCGTAAATCTATCTTTGAAAATACCTTAGCTCCTTGTAATTGATCAAACAAATCATCAATCCTAGGTAAGGGGTACCTATTCTTGATTGTCAACTTATTTAGTTCCCTGTAGTCTATGCACATTCTAAGAGAACCATCTTTCTTCCTTACAAATAAGACTGGTGCACCCCAAGGGGAACTACTGGGGCGAATAAATCCCTTGTCAACCAATTCCTGCAGTTGAACCTTCAATTCTTTCAACTCAACAGGTGCCATACGGTAAGGATTCTTGGATACAGGTGATGCCTCAGGGTATGTATCAATTACAAACTCTATCTCTCTATTGGGTGGTATACCCAGTAAATCATCTAAGAATGCCTCGGGAAACTCTCGGACTATAGGAATATCCTGTAGCTCAATTTTATTCTTCACCCGGTCATCTATTACACTAGCCAGGTAGCTCTCACAACCACATCTCAGCATTCGGTATATTTCTAGTGAGGATATAATTGGTATCTTACTTATTTTAGGAATAGCTTGGAAGGAATAATGATTATCATTTGGGGGTCTAAAATCAACTATTCCAGATCTACAACTTATCGTGGCATGATGTCTAAATAACCAATCCATCCCTAATATCACCTCATACCCCTTTATGTCAATGACAATTAACTCCGCATAGAGATCCTTATCCCCTAAGGACACGACGTCACCCTTAACAATCTGTTCCGAATGTAGGGACTCCCCTGACGGCAACACAACACTATATAACCTTTCAGCTGGTAAGGGTCCTATGCTATGTTTGCATACAAACAAGGTTGATATAAACGAGTGTGTGGCCCCTGTATCTATGAGTGTATAAGCAGCAAAACCACAGATCATGACGGTACCTGATATGACTGTATGCTGAACAGCTCCCTCATCTTCCATCAACGCATACACTCTGGGTACAACCCTTGCACGGTTCGGGTCTGGCGGCATGGGGCAATCTCTGACCATGTGTCCGGTCTTATCACACCTGAAACACCGGCCAGAAAGCAGCTTGCACTTACCAGGGTGGTTCCTCTGACATGTAGGGCATAGAGGCGCCAGAGGTCTCTTTCCTTTTCCCTGGTCATCATTCTGGTTGAAGGGCCTCTTCATTCCATGCTGTTGTTGCTGTGGTCCCCTGTTCTGTCGTGGCTGCCAACCTTTGTTCTGACGTGGTGGCGGCTGAGTGTCCTTCATGAGTTTCTTTGGCTGTTCGCGCTGTGCATATGCTGTCATTTCTGCCTCTTCTAGCTCCAAGGCCTTAGCCGTCACTTCACCATAAGGTACATTATGTATCCCGGCAGTCTTCACTTTCATGTACAGACTTGGCTTCAGTCCTTGAACAAACTGGTAAATCTTATCTTCCTCATCCTCAATCATACGGGGAGCAAACCGTGATAAAGCATCAAATTCACATATATAATCCGTCACAGAGCCAGTTTGTCGTAGATTCATAAACTCCTTCTTGTTGGCCCGAACAGTCCTATTGAAGTACTTGTCAAAGAAGGTAGTCTTGAACATCCCCCAGGTCATAGCTTCGGCATTAGCGGTGCTCTGGATCGAGTCCCACCAATGCCTTGCACTTAACTCCAAATGAAAGACAGCGTAGGTGACCTTATCCCCTTCGTCAACCTTTGCATACTTAAACATGTCTTCTATCTTTCGAATCCACTCCTCAGCATGAATAGGATCTGAAACATACCCATTAAACACCGGGGGTCGAAGCCGGTGAAAGCGCTCACCCCCCTGATCATGAGTTGCGTTAGTACTGGAGTTGCCTTGTTCTTCTCTAGCTGTCATTAGTCGTTCTATCTGGTGAGATTGGCGCATGACCAACTCAGTCAACTGAGCGATAGCATTGCTATCCTCATTGGTCTCTCTCTGTTGACCTCTAACCATCTTGAGATTCCTGAACAATTCATTACAGGCATAACTTAACTTAATGACATACATGAAATCATAAACACTTACAGTTGCTGGGGTGTGCTCAAGTGACAGTCAGTGCTGGAAGGCAGTCTGCAGAATCGGTTTTAGAACCTGGTTTTGCTTTGATACCACAATTGTAACGACCCCGGCCAGGAGCCGTCACGTGTTCATATTCTTTCATTAATCGTTTGCTTGGCTTTTACTATTATTACATTCACTTACTATCTCTCAACAGACTTTCACAATTCACTTATATTTTCTTTTTTTCTAAACTGGTAATAGAGACGCAGTACCATTAAGGAAGACGAACCCTCTCGTGCCCGACTTCCCATGCCTCGACAGCTCAAACTTTCACAGAGTCGAGCGACTAGACTCGGTCCTTGGTTTCTTGACAATTTCGGGAAAAGAGGAAGTGCCCTCAATTCTCTTAACAAAATACCACTCGGGTTTGCATGGGTTGCATGCGTTGACAACCCTCAGAAACTTAGTCGTCCGGTCATCACGTGCATTACGCGTGACTCGCTTAACATCACCTAAAAGGAGACATCTTCCGGTGGGCACGTGGGCCTCGCGTGCTAAATTAAAACATCATCCGGTCGCTAAACGACAAAACACATTTTACATCTTCCGGTCGCTAAGCGACAAAACACATTTTACATCTTCCGGTCGCTAAGCGACGAAACACATTTTACATCTTCCGGTCGCTAAGCGACGAAACACATTTTACATCTTCCGGTCGCTAAGCGACAAAACACATTTTACATCTTCCGGTGACGTCATCCGGAAGACTGAACCATCATACAACTATCCTTCGGCATCTGCCGACGACGTCAGCCGAAGACTAAACCATCAAACAATTCACCTTCGGCATCTGCCGATGACGTCAACCGGAAGACTAAACCATCAAACAATTCGCCTTCGGCATCTGCCGATGACGTCAACCGGAAGATTGCCTCATCCAGCTTCCGTCTTACGGTAGAGAACACTAAATCATCAAATGACTCCTCCCAACAGAAAGAAAACACAACTCATTCAAGATGCATATAGCGGAAGATTTAAGCGACAGATCATTTATAAATCTATATAATCATTCCCTGACTCAGTGATCCACTAGACAGTTTCAAAGCTCAACGTTTTAAAAATAATCTCATCCTACTTAAGCTACCATAGCCTTTAACATACTGTAACATAAGAGTCTTAACCAGGGGTCATAAATCGCCTCTCCAGTCCCGCACTGTCACCTTGAGCATCCTCCAGCAACCAGCCTTAAGCATCCTCTTTGAACATAACATCCTCACCTAAACCTTCTTCACCTACACCATAAGGTTTAACTATAAGCCTAATGCTTAGTAAGGAATGCATGCTGATAGATATACATGAGTACACAATTTAAAGAGACATAATTCATAAACCATTCTTCATTCATGTTCATCTTTATCATTTATATAACATGTATTAAGGCAGGGAACGAGGGAGGAAGACAGGGGTACATAGTCATTGCCTATCGCGGCAGTCATACATAATCATTTGCCTATCGCGGCAATCATGATACATCACTCGGCCTCCCCAGTGGGAGAATTCGCGAGCCATACTTATCATTAACCCGGCCTCCACCAGTGGGAGATTTCGCGAGTCGTACATATCATTACTCGGCCTCCACCAGTGGGAGATTTCGCGAGTCGTACATATCATTAACTCGGCCTCCACCAGTGGGAGATTTCGCGAGTCATACATAACATAGCCTTTTTTCCCGTTCTGCACTTAATCATGGTCACATTTGCTTTTCATGTTCTCTACTTATTCATAAACGTGGACATAATGCATAGACATGAGGTTCATAGAGAAGAGTCATACCATAAGGGCAAGCATAACATCTCGTAACTTTACATTTACTTACACAACTTCTTCATATCGTGGAAATAACGAATCATAGTCAACAGCTAACATCTCAGTGATTTCCTAATACCCTTGCGGTGTAGGGCCCTAGTGGCCGGAAATCTTAATACATTCACTTACCTGGATTCCTTAGCAATCCGAACTTCCTCTCTTTAATTTCTTCACCTAAAACATGTACATTACAGTAGTTAAAACAAAGTCCTAGTAGTCCTAATCATAAACCATCCTAGGATCTAATAGCTAAGTCATTTCGACTCCTCTGTTTGACACACTGCAGTCCGAAATCCCGAAACTAGGTGGACAGTTTTTACCATTGATTAAATCCGAGTTGGTTACTTAAAATGCTCAGAATCGATTCGGGATGACATTTCTACTCCCAGATTTTAAAAAGTCATAAACTACTCGGCCACTGCTAAAAAAAATCCGAACTCAGTGCCGAGCTGAAAACAGAGCTCTATTTACTAATGATGACCAACATTGTCCATTTCATACCTCGGGTGTGGATTTGCAGAGAAGAGCAAGCTCGAAACCAGCCGTCGGTAAAGGGAAGTTCTGGTAGCCGAGAGCAAGAACTTGGGAAAGAAGGAATCGCCGAGAGGGAATGTCGGCTACAGTGGCAATAAATGAGATTTAAGGTTTCCATTTCCTATTTATACTTAATCCATCAATTCTAATTACAAAACTGCCACCTAACCTAGTTTTACTCAACTTGTAATAAATTTGTCTTAACGTTAAATTTAAATCACAAAGGTTAAATAAGAGGGTGACAAAGAAAATGGTCAGAAAATCACCTGGCCGAAATGTCGGTGTTACAGTATAGATGACATTTTCACTACCGGTGAAAAAATTTCCTCAAAGTCAACTCCCTTCTTCTGACCAAAGCCTTTTACGACCAATCGTGCTTTGTACTTTGGTTGTGATTTTCGTCTTTGAGTCTGTATACCCATTTGTTCTTGAGTGCCTTTCTCCTTTTGGAAGCTGAACCAATTCATAAGTATGGTTCTCATGCAATGATCTCATCTTATCTTACATCGCATCTAACCAGTTCTTCTTTGTTGATGCTCCATACCTTATAGCATCAGATGCATCGCCGTCATTATCATCACATACTCCGTTCACATAGTATTTCTCG